>CM039122.1:66162787-66294652 GCA_022036555.1 Microstegium vimineum | reverse complement strand
TTGCTGCATTTTCACTTTTTTTTTCTTTCAAAGGGAATCAAGGACATGAAACTGAGCGGCAAGATTGGACGCAGAGCAAAGTGGCATTTTCTCTCTTTCCCCCAGCAAGACTTGGACGGCAGGACTTCATTCTGAGTCCTGGTCGTCCACTCCTAGATGCAATTTTTCCGTGGAAGGACTACTTTCGATAGATCAAAAAAAAAAACTACTGTACTTTCGATACTAGCTAGCCACTCGTACGATCGTCCTGATATCTGTCGATTCTCCTTGCCCCTCCGTAGAAAATGAAGGCCTCAAATGTCCTTTTTTCTTAAGCGTGCAAAGGCCACGCTGAGAATTACAGTTATAACGAGTGAAATGTTCACATCCCAAACAATGTTCAGCCCAAACGATCGAGGATTGCGATTAGTCAGTTCAGCTCTGTGTCCTGCATCTTCTACTGTATACCCTCTACTGTATTCCAATCAGCTGAGTTGTTCATCTCTACACTCTAATACAGTTTCCCGCTCGATACTCATCACTCATCAGTAGTATTGTTACATGTTTTACCTGCTTACAGCTGTTTTTTGCGCTTGATGCTCAGTCACCGGGGAGAGCACAGCTGACAGCACAAGAACATGCATGCATCTTGATTCATGAGAGATGCATGGGATTAAAAAACACTAGTGCACTCTCGGAGGATATCTTTTGTTTTGGACTTTGGAAGTCTGGATACATCACACACACAGCTTTGTGCAGGTGCAAGTGATTCCACTTGAATCTCAGAATAAGGCAAAGATCCCCATCAGACTTACCAGTTGGCTTCGGGAAAGCGAACCAGTGGTTAAAAAAACAGCTAGCTGTGACATACGTACATGCAGCAATGCAAGCCGTATCAATCGACATCACAGCCGTATGCACTGGTTCATCGCACGAGAAAGGAATCAGTGCACGCCAACAATCGACGGCTCATCTTGTCGTTTTTTCTCGAAGTATGTCAACTCAACCTTAGAATATTCTCGCTTTTTAGTACCCCAAACGAAATTAAAAACAACAAAAACGATCACATCCAGACGAGAATCAACATGAAACTACTACTACACGACAGCGAAAGCGCCGTATCTACAACTTCCAAAAGAAAATGCCGTATCAACTATCAACCATCAACTAATTAATAGGCGGAGCTCGCTCTGTTTGCACCCCTGAAAGAACACATGAAGTGATAAAGCGCACCTTTAGTATGCTGTTTAGATATTCTCAAGTGGAATCTTCGGTCATTTGAATCATTGATACTTTCATGGCAGCTTGCTTTTGTTTCTTTGGGACGATCATGGCAGCTTGCTTGGAAGGAAATAGGAGAATGCATGGGACGATCATCTTCAGAATGCAAGTATAAATCTGGCTGAATGCCTGAATCTTGCAGGAATCAAAACATGCATCCTATTTACTTAATCTGTTTCAAATTATAGTTCGTTTGACTTTTTTAATCCTAAATTTGACCACTCGTCTTATTCAAATTGTTGTGCAAAATATCATTTTTTTTGGTATGACTTACTTATTTAATAAATAGTCTACATGAATGATTTAAATTTGACTATGTTTGCATAAATTTTTTAAATAAGACGAGTAGTCAAAGTTGAGGTCAAAAAATCAAACGAATTATAAATTGAAACGGAGGGACGTATTATTTAGTGTAAAGAGCAAAGAAAAGTAATGCATGCTACTAGTAGGCACGCAACGCAAGGGCTGGAATGTGGGGGAGATGATGATGTGTGCCCCCACCCCAAGGGCTGAAAACAGAACACGGCTGGCGCTACGCTAACGCTACGGTAGACTGAACCGGCCAAATCGGCTAGTCTGCCAAACACTCCTAGTAGCGTTATGTGTCTTATGTTGTTTCTGGTTTGTAACAACGCAATGCATCGCAGGACGGCAGGCGCAGAAGCTGGCAAGGAACAAGGAACGTGAAATGATACTTGTAGAAGTTTTTTATACTATATAGAATGAAACTGTTTCCGAAACGAGAAACGTGACCAACTGACCATGACTTTGTTTCATGTTTCCCGGCTGCTAAGCCACTAGTGCCAATGCGGCCAAGCTATGGCCATGCCATGCGTGCCCAGTTAACCACATGGAAGTTCACCGCGCAGAGCGCACACAGTACTGTACGTCTGTACCATGCATGGATGACTCTGATCGCGGTAGAAGATGTGGAAATGCCGTGGAGTCGACAAGCCGACACCCGACATGTGACCTCTTTCCCTTTCCCCGTACGTGCGCGGGCGAATAAACGTACGTAAGGCGCTCGCGTCGGCACGTCCCGCGCCCGTGTTCGCGGCCCGCGGGCGGCAGCGGCCCCGTCGCCACTCGCCCGCCCACCGCATCGGCGGCGCGGCATGTGCCGGGAGCGGGTGGGCAGGCGCGGTCGACAGGCCGTGAAGTGCATTTGCGTGCGTGCACGGGTGACGGGTCGGGCGGGTAGCGGCAACGCCGCCCTGCATCTGCATGCGACGTTCGCTCGATCCCTGCGGAAACCGTATAGGTAGGCCGTTGGGCGCTCCAAGGGTCAACGAGCCTCTTGCTCGACGGACGGCCTGCGCTGCGACTCGGCAGCCCGAACAAAAGCTGCGATGCGGCAGCCGGCGTATTCACTGTCCCCCCGACCCCTGTGTGCAGTGGAGCTGGTGACTGATGAGAGATACTTCGCATCAATCGGATCTGCAAAAACTATATCAGGAAGTGGTTGGCACTTTCTAGATCTCTCCTGTGGTTGGCACTATTTTGTTTTCTAAACAAAAGAACACTCTCCACGTCAAATGTTTCCAAAATTCCCCATCACATCGAATTTTTAAACACATACATAGAATATTAAATATAAGTAAAAAATATAACTAATTACATAATTTATCTGTAAATTTCGAGACGAATCTTTTGAACTTAGTTACGTCATGATTAGACAATAATTACCAAATAAAGCCGAAAGTGTTACAGTTCCCAAATTCCAAATGTTTTTAGAACTAAACAGAACACGATCCCAGTTAGGAAATCCAATCTCGTGGTCGTTCGCTGGGTTCGAGTCCAAGCGAACGATCACATAGAGTCCATCTTGCGTCTAAGATTCATTCCTTCTATTTTTCTACTCTTGTGCATCGGTGTCCTTTTCCCTTCCCGTGACTTTTTTTCTTTTATTTTCTATTACCTTCTCGTTGCTATTGCTGCAGACTAGCACTAGCTCTATAAATCTATAATACATGTATTAATTAACTAATATTGTATTATATTCATATTTTTCTGTTTTATTCTCTTTTTGCCTTTTTATAGTAGTCTAAATTATTAAATATAACTTATATGTCTAACTTTGCATCTAAGTCTATTCATGAAATTATATTTATAAGTTTTACAAACAAGTTGTATATCTTAGTTATACAAATAAATTATACATAAAATTTTTGTGTATAATGTTTATAGCTTTTTAAGAAATTATGTTGATAGATTTGTTTTGCAAAATATTATACCTAAAAGTTATGCGTACTAAGTTATATATATATAAGTTATATACGTAACTTTGTCACGTTAAACTATTGAAGATATATGTTGAAGTTATGTGTATAAGTTGCATGTATAAGTTACATGTATAAGTTATAGTATAGTTATGTATACAACTCTGTAACTTTCTAAAAACGGAAATTTAAGAAAAATATTTTTTTACCAGAAATGAAAACTTTCCAAAAATAAAAAGTTATGGAAATATTTCTTTACCAAAAATAGAAAGTTCAAAGGTTGTCTGATCGTTCACCAGATTCGCTAATTAGCCAGGCCCCATCCCAGTTTACTTATTGTAGCTGTCTTGCCGTCTAGCAGAAGAAAGAACAGTGGCATGGAAGCTTGGCAGTTGGCGCACACACACAGATAAAATACCATACTGATCAGTGATCACAGGCAGGCAGATAATTGCAAATACCATACTGATCATCAGACTTAGAAACTGCTGCACCACAACTTATATATACGAAGAAAACTAAATGATGTATGTTCACTTTGTAAGAGCGGCTGGTTGTAAAAAATACAGAACATGATTCTAGAAGCAACATGCCAGAATGTAAAAAAGAAAAAAAAAACTTGAAAGTTAAGAGTACACCCCCCCCCCCCCCCCCCCCCCCCCCCCCCCCCCCACCCACCACACACAAAAGCAGAAACTTTAAACGCGACTGGGAAAGAAACAAATACTTATTGCGGTATCAGTTTGATCATTCATATCAGGTAGATGTACTTCTGGGTTCAAACACAATCTCTGTACAAACGGGCTGGAGTTTTATTAATGTGTACTTCTCGTGTTACACTTGTAATCAATAACTTCGCTGCTTTACACCTATACGACATAAACATGATTATGCACATTCTGATACCTCAAAACCCTACGTCAGCTGACCATCTGCAAAACCTCATGCCCTAACCCGAGATCAATAATGCCTCCATTCCCACTTTTGGGGAATATAATGGCACGAAAGGAAACAACTGGATAGTAAGATATACAAGTTGGCTGTAAATCTCCTGAACACCCTCCATAACATCAAGGAGCAAGTACAAGAACTTTTATGGTGCCCTGACTGTTAGCAGTTAACATTGTAGGGCTGTCACTCTTCCAGCAGACAGCGCTAATGAAATAAGAACCAGGATCATCATCGGCATCATCCAGGTCAGAGGATACAAATCTATGGCTTGCTGCCGGTTTTGAGATAGCCTGCAATCAGTGTGGAGTTAGAAACCCATCTGATTGATTAAGGTGAATCACACATCATAACAATGCATGCTGCATGGGAATAAGACCAGGCCAGAAGCTTGCGATTACCTTGTGATAAACAAAAACCTCATTTGTTTCACTTCCACAAGCGATATACTCATTGTTCACAGACAACCCAACAAAGTTCTTTTCATTTTTGTGCCCTCTGAATGTCCGTACCTGAAAAAACACAATGTTGTTATAACAAAACGGTCATCCAAATTTTATGTTCATTGCTGCACTATTTCAAACCGGGCATGTAATGTTGAACTAAACCAGAAAATTCACTGCCAGTTGCACTATAAAAAGAAAATGGTGCGCTATGAAAGAGAATTCTGTGTGAAGTGCTGAAGTTCATATTCGTCAAAATTGTTTATCAATATTTATGCTTATTCTGGAGAAAACACGGGAACCTTTTTTTTCACGCCGGCAAAACCGAATTTCATTACGATAGTAACGAAGTTACAGAGTCTAGTATGTAACATTCAGAACGAAGCGCAAAACTAAGCGAACCACCCTGAAAAAACATAACAGAAATAAAGCACTTTTATCTGCATAGTTTGGAGTACTTTCTACATGACAATAGCTCCACACTTTTCTATGCTACAGAAGCTCAAGAGGTAAGAATGACAAATAAAAAAAATACTATCTCAGAAAAAGCATACCGGGCAATTATCCTTGACATCCCATAAACGTAATGTGCTATCTGTTGATGCAGACGCAAGCTCATTGTTAGATAAGAATTTCACATACGATACTGCTTTCTTGTGCCCCCCAAAAATATGGACAGGCGCACTTGAATTACGCAAATCAAAGTAATGAATATGGTGATCAGCAGACCCGACCTGAAATATTGTAGTATCTGATAAGTAAACAAAATAACATTTTGGTTGGAAAAAGCAAACGATTAATTATTCAATATAAGCTAAGAAATGAAGCAACGTACTGCAACGTAGAAGCTTGATCCAGGATTATATTTAACCGAGCAAATATTTGCTTTCATATCAATATTGATCACGCTTGCTTCTTGTTTTGTGCACCACACTTTCACCTGGCATACACAGCACTAGCTTCCATTAATATTGCACAAGCATTGTAATAGAACAAAATGGTGCAAGCCACTATTTTAGTAGATTCCACCTATGCATCGATGAGACTGAATAACACATGAGAGAGAGAGAGAGAGAGAGATGGGGGGGGCGGGGGGGGGGGGGGGGGGGTTAAAAATTTAATATTCACTGTGACCATCTGAAGCTAATACCATTTCTGCAGTTAGTTTTCTGATAAAAGTGAAAGATCCAACCATCCAGGTTGTAATGTAACTTTAAGTGTTTTTGGTACTTGGATCACCAAGTTTTTCTTTCGTAGTTTGGGAAAGAGTGAACATAATTGAACTATATTAATTCCCAAATACCTTGCAATCATCACTCCCAGATACTAGCATTGAAGGGTCTGTACGAGAAAAATCAACACTCCATGCTCTCTTCTCGTGCTCTTCATATTCCATCACACTCTAGCATGGTACAATACACAGAGACCATATACCTCAGTTTAAATTATAAATTTATAATACAGTCGTTGCTGAATGAATTGTAGAAAAGAGAGTGGATACCTGACGGGTCTGGACATCCCACACAGTTACTATACCCTCATAGTCACTGCTTGCAATAACATTTTTTGAGTACTTGTTCCAGCTTAGGCAGCTAAGTTTAGATCTCGTAGCCATTTCAACAACTGGGCAATGCACGTCTGATGGTTCATTAACAACCTAAGTAATGATGCAAATCAACCTTAAGTATGATGCAAATCAACCTTAAGTAATCTCAATTACAATGAACTATGGAATGGACATGCCCTGACAAAGCAAACTTACAGTAGAAAATTCGAAGACTTTAATACGTTTCGAGACTCCAGCAGTAGCAAACAGTTCATCATCACGATCAAATTCAATACTGCAATATAACATAAAACATCAAATGTCCATCCAAAATATTTTCTGTAAAATAAAGGTGACGTAGTTGATTGGCAAACACATAAAAATATATGTGATTTGATGTTTAAACCTAAAGGCTGCTTCCATGTTTGCTTTAATGGAGCTGATTTTCACACTTTAACCTGACTGATGCAAAGATTTAACTTAATTTGGTAGGTAGGCCCAGATTATAAGGTGAGTGAATAATAAAAGCTCATTAATGATTTACATTTTATAGTGTAGGCATAGATATTTAAACTCTGATGACCAAAACTCAAATTTATCTATCCATGCAACTGCATTGGTTCTGCTGCTAGTTACATTTTAAAGCACAGATAAGAAACTGTGCTTACATTGGACTACAAACTACACACCTGGATACAATATTGGCAGAGTGAAACAAGTCTCCATGTCTTAGTTCCGCAATGACACGTAGACGACTGAAGTAAACATGACAACAAACAAGATGAGCCCAGTGAGAATGTAACAAAGACAACAAAGCATATTGTCTCACCACAGGAGATAACCACACCTGTATCGAGTGAACGTTGTTAGCACAGACTGGAAATCCTGAAGACCTGCATGATAGCCTTCTCTATTCATTGTAACAATATCTCTTTCTTCTTGCCTGCGCGCCTGTGTTCCGGTACGCCGTCTTTGCAGGTAGTATTCTTGAAGCTCATTGAACTGCAATGTTCCTCGTACAATTAGATAAAAAAAACAAATGACATAAGATTAGTGCCGTTTTATCTAACACTAAAGTTAACTAAATGGCCATGTGTGTACTGCATACTGTTCAAAACACGTGTTCAACACATAAGAGGACTACTTTTTGGGTGTAATGTTAAGGGTAACTGCGCCTTTAGGAATATAGTAATGCATGGAGTGAGAAACACACCTGTGCCTGAACTCGCCTCTTCCTAGCAACGACATTACCCGATTGTATAGGGGGGTTAGGAGGGGCAGAAGTTAGAGCATCTCTCCTTTGAAATCCTTGATGGCTTACTTGAGCTTTCAAATCAAGCTTCTTATTCTGTAAGGTTCCTGGACCTGATGCGCTAAGTGGTGTCCGAGAGTTGGGAGGAAAGCGACAGCCAGCTTTGTCTATAGGAGAAGGCCACATTTTTTGTGCAGTAGGCTCATCTAAAAGCATGCGCAGCTTCATGGAGTACCTTTCTTTTGTGCGATATAATTCTTCCCTATGTCTCTCTACAGAACTTATATCCTCTTTGATGTACTGTAGATCAGTTTGAATCTGTTGAGAAGAAAAAAATTTCCACAAGGGTAGAAACCAAATTTATGTTGAGGAGATGGAATATGATTAACAACAATAGACTCCAGAATAAGAAAAAAAAAAGGAGCGACAGAAATGCAATAAATAATTTTTTTATTTCATTTGGTTAGCAAGATTGATGAAGGTCGCTTGACATTAAAATGTTAATATTTTGTGAAGGAACCAGAAATTCAGAACCATAAAAATACGTAGGACAAACCTCATTCAACTCTTCCAGCTTTTGCTTTCTAAGGCAGTGCAAGAAGACTAACAATATTTGCATATTCGTCTCCGATTCTTGTTGCTCCATTTGCCGCTTCTTCTCAGCAATCAAAGTCATAAGGCTATCTAAATCTTTAACCCCCATTTCATTTCCCTATCTCAAGAATAAATGATAAATCATGAGTAGCTTCTTATGGGGTCACAAATTACAACAGCTGTGTCAAGGAAATATGAAGTCATACAACTAATAGTGAGCAAGTAAACACAGATATAAAGAGCACTTAACTGAAACCAAAATTTAAAGGTTACAAACTTGCGATTATATTACTACATTCACATATGCAAAGATGCCGTCTGAGGCAACCATATAATGCATGGTTCATCATTTGAACAGTGAATCATAATAGGACAGAACATAGACGGCAGCTGCAATCCTAAGGGCAATAGAGCCATGTATTCCCAAATAAGTAGTCTAAAAACTTCCACTTGAAACATCGTCTTTTAGCCTCAGAAAGGTATTACCTTGGGAAACTTGCAGTGAAACAAATTTGCTTTTGACTAACATCTTTATGAATATTTCATTTAGCAGCATGAAAATGATGTAAATAAAGTAACAAACTCCCAAGATGCTTCCATAATACTGAAGCTTTGATTTATAAATACACTTATGAGGTAAGTACTAGTTCTATACTCTTTACAGAACGGCAATGTCTACTTAGACGGATTTAGTCACAACACAAAAGTGGATGCAAGGGAAAAGATTGGTGCAGAGACTTAAAAGGTGTTTGTTAAGTGGTGAATGCAGGAGTGGAGTTTGTTTATCATTGAAAATAGTAGCAACTAGCAAAGTAACACATGGAATCACTGACCTGTTGCAATGCGCATCGAAATTGATCAATCGGTGATGCTGTTTTTGCGATTTGTCGGGCAGATGTTTTCTTCAGAACCTTTACAGACAGGACATGGATGCAATGTAAGAAATTTAGCAAGTCATATCTGCAATCGGTTCTAAATAAACAATAGACGAGAAGAGAGATGTTTGCTCCAGTAAGGCCCTGAGTATAGTAATGCTACTAAAAGTCAATGCCGTAAGTGCATACCATACTAACATAGCTTCCTGAACACATAGCAGTGGACCACATAGTAAATACATACTACCTAACAGACATGGAGCACCAGAAGTTGTGAAAGTAGTTCTGAAAGGTCTGTCACTAACAACATACTGAAATGTATGATGACATTAACTGACAACAAGGACACTGAGGAACATGTACTACAGAAGTTACCCCAAACTTTTAATACTGCAGTATAAATAAGGGTTAAACCGAGAAATCCACAAGCCAAGTGACAGCTACAAACCGCATCGAGATCAGAGTAATGTGGCAGAGCAAATGTCGTCCCATCGAATGGAAATTCATTTCGGAAACCTAGAATCGGGAATTGCATGCAACACCCACTGAATTTGCCACACCACAACCACACCGGGGGTTCGAGTCGAAACTCTAGAATTCGGAATTGCTTGCAACAACTACTATTTTTTCCACACCACAATCACACCGGGCGACACATAAATGGCATCCAGTAAATGCTAGTTTACAGTTTGTACCACATGACATGAACTCTAGAAGAGCAGCTGAGGCAAGTAGAATAGAAGAGGCAGTAGCCAACCTTGTCAAGGAGAAAGTTGGGGTAGAGCTGGGCCTTGGTAAGGTAGTGCCCACAGCAGGGGCAGTCGCTCTTGTTGCTGAGGTGCGTGACGATGCACATGTAGCAGAAGCTGTGGCCACAGGCGGTGAGGAAGGCGTCCTTGATGAGGGCCATGCAGATCGGGCAGAGGAGGTCCCTATCGGCGGGGCCCTCCCCCTCCTCCACCGGCCCCTGCGGAGACGCCGACGCCTCCGGCAGCGCCAGCGCCGCCGTGGTCGCCGCGGCCGCCGCGGAGGTGTCACTGGATGGCGCGGGCTCCGGCTTGGGCACGGACGGCACGAGCGCGCCGGCCACCGAGGAGTCTCCCATGGCGTAGGCGGCGGCGGTGGCGTCCGGGTGCGAATAATTGCATACGGGTGGTGGTGGCGGCGGTGGGAGGGATGTGTGATGCCTGATGCGGGAGGGACGGGGGAGTAAAGGGGGCAGCGCGAGGGAATTGGGTGCTGTGGCCTGTGGGAAGGGAAGGGTGTATGGGTGGGAGGAGACCACGTCGGAGAAGTCGACTGGACCGGCTGCTGCCGCGCCCGCGTCGCGCTAGTTTGGTGTCGTGCCGCCGTTGCACGCCAGACCGACCGATGAGGGGTGGCTGTGCGAATGTGCTCAATTGATCAGGCGAGGCGAGCGATCCACCAAATAAAATAAACTGATCATCAATCAAGATGAGTGATGAAATGGGCTGTAAATAGATGCGAATATACTTCTTTATAGTAATGAAATGCTAACGATAATAATCATGGAGTGCATTAACGCACATCGATCAACGAAAGCAGAACGACCAAGATGACGACAGGAGGACAAACGGCCACGACACAGATTTAGCAAGCATTGAGTTTTGAAAACGATTTTACTATGGAGCAGAGCAATGAATTTGAAAACGATCACCCAGAGCCACATTGAAATACGAAACACAATCTGATATGTCCAGTTTGTCTAAATAGCTATAATAGAGCGAATTAATCACTTAAGACAAAAGGAAAAAGCTAATAAATAAACTACACGTCTCAATATGATCAGTAACGTAAATTGTCCTATGGAACTCCTCACCATGGTTTTGGATCCTCGCCAAACTATCTTTGTCCTCAGCTTTGGGCTTTGCTGTGGTACACCCAAATAATTATGAGACGTTCATTTAATTAGATCAGATGGTTAGAATCATCTATTACTTTGTAGGAGGTAATATGTGAAATAAGTAAAGTTTTAGGTATACAATCTTTTTTAGATCTAATTGATGCATATATGATCTATTAAATATAGTAAATCTTTTTATTTTTTGCAACTCTAGATATAACATAATTTAATCAGAATAAACTAACATTTTTTTTGGAGCACATGTATCTTAGTCACACAAACTACCATATAAGTATTTATATGCACAACATGTACACATAAAACTTTATGTGTATAAATAAAACTATATTGTATCTACATGTTTTATTATATGAGCTTCTCAATTATATAATATAGTTTCAATCAAGTTAGTATAGTATACATACTCGATCATATAATATGTTAGCATGTAATATATTTTATATTATTAAAGTCTTTGGCTCAATTAAGACGCTAGTTGTTTATGTATGTAATATATATATTTTTATTAATTGAGTCATGTAAAAAAAGGAATGATATGGCCATGCACATGAAAAAAGGAGGCGGCTGCATGCTCGTCCGTGTCTCCTTAATCAAAGGGATTTGGGATGTCTTTTCCTTTTCTAAATTAATTAATTTAAAAATCTAAAAAATCAATGATTCAGATTTATTTGAGGTATTACCTCCTAGCAAGTAAAGGGTGTACCGTAGCATTACCCATCAGCTTTCAACCATTTCATCCCTGTATCAGCTTTCGACCCTTTCATTTAGAAGACAGACAGACATCTGGGATCGTGGCAAGTCAACCTTCTAAACCCCATGGGAAGAGCTGTTCTAGTGAACTCAGCTCTGGACTCCCTCCTAGTCTACTCTATGAGCTCACTTCAACTCCCCCCGCCACCATAAAGCAAATGAACAAAAGAAGATGAGCTTTCCTCTGGTCTGGAAGCACTTCAGGCACAACTCCGGCATCAGGATGCTTGGTAGCTTGGGATAAAGTATGCAATCCAAGAGATCTTGGAGGGATGGGCATCAAAGACATAGGGCTACAAAACAACTGCCTCCTGATTAAACTCCTCCACAAGCTCTACTGTCCCAATACCTCTGCCTGGGCAACCTCGGTCCAAGGTTGTGCCTTTGTTGTCACGCTGTTGGGTGACATCCATGGCGATCATTGGCAGGTCCTTCGCTCCTTGGTGCCCCTCTACCACAGAATCACCTATGTCAACATAGGCAACGACCGTTCATGCTCCTTCTGGTCAGACGTCTGGCTCGGTGAGGAGGCTCTCGAGGATGTGTACCCTGCTCTGCACAACCACTGCACCTTCAAGAACGCCTCCGTCAGTGAAGTGCTAGCTCTGGGCATCCAGAACACATGGGTTCCACGCCTCTCGGCGCAAGCCAACTCCGATCTGACCATGTTACAACAAGCCCTCTCCTTCCACGTGTCTTCACAAACCCCTAACCAACGGTTGTCACTTTTCAGCAAGGGAGATCGCGGCCTTGACAGTGGAGCCATCTACAGAATGCTCAAAGCCAGGAACCAAGTCCAGGATGCAAGATCAGACTTTGTATGGAAATCTCCAGCACCACCAAGGGTGCAACTTTTCATCTGGCTTCTTCTACAAAAACGAATCCAGTGTCGCTCCCTGCTGTTCAAAAAGCATATAGTGGACAACCCGATCGGCCAAATATGCAACTCAGCTGATGAGTCGCCCGAGCATATCATGTGGGGCTGCGAATTATCCCGACAAACCTGGTTACAACTCGGCTTCACCTTCCCAGCAAAATGCAACCATCGACTCTTATACTCCGTCTCTCCACCGGCGGGGATCCCACACGATCTCTTCCCGGCGTTCAATGCCCTCGTGTGTTGGCAAGTGTGGAAGGCTCGAAATGCGAAGATTTTCAGAAACGGACCCATCAATGTTCAACAGGTGCTCAACCACTGCAAACTAGCAACAGATCAGTGGAGGTATAGACTACCACGAAAGAAGAAACATATCACCGATCCCTGGTGCTCTATCTTCCTGATGGCAAGACAAGGCCAAGGGTAGCTTTCCCCTCCCAACACCTCTTGTATTCAACCGCTGGGTTCAGCAGATCTTTATATTCCATATGTCCCCCCCCCCCCCCCACCCCCACCCCCTCTCCCACATAACCACAAACTCTTCTGATCCCTCAGCCCACGCACTATGTAATTTTCTCAATTGCCTATTGGGCACGTTTAAGTTATAACCCCCGTTGACAGTCACAAAAATCTTTGTCCATGGGAGGACCATTGCTTAGAATTTTCGTTTGTGCCATTGACCTCCACAATTGCTGCTACAAATGTCGTGTGCGATTGTAATCCTGAAGCTGGATGCCATCCTGCAAGGGATTTTGACTGTGAAAAAGGCTGGATATTATGAAAATCCTATTGATTAATGTTGATTAAATTGACCATTAGGGGTATTTATAGGTACGTATGGGATAAATACTGATCGACTAAATCTAAGTTGCATTAGACCTAATCATACTCTCTCTAGGATTCTACGTTTATCTCTGAAGTTTGTCTGTTTCTACAAATATCTATAACCAAACATATCTTTATTTTTAACATTGACTAAATGTGGCAATACAAGATTTCTAATATCCTTCGTACCAGTAAGACCACTATCTTACTGAATGATGTTCCTGGTTGCTGGATTAATTGTCAGCATGGTCTTCGGCGAGGGTAACCTATCTCTCTACCTTCTCATCAGGGTGGCCGTGGGCACCTCTTGGTCTCAGAAGACCAAGTTGAAGAATTTCTACCTGTTAACCGTTATGAGAGACGCCTCCAGTGTGGCATGATCCTAGTCCTATGAAAACGCGGACAGTGTGCATCTTCTTCAGTCCTGAGTTCAGATACGTTCAGTGTACAACGTTAAGGATAATGCAAGTCGTGCTACCCCCACTGACATTATAGACACCACCAGATCAGAATATGAAATCAGTCAAACACGAAGCAACCACAGCACTCACACAACAAAACCTAAGGCCATTGCCTATCAATTCTCAAAGGACACGCTCATGGTTTTAGCATTATTCTCTGCCGAGTTGCTTCGGGAACAACATGGGAAAACTACTTGCTTGATGCAGCATGGTTGCAGGATCGGGACCGCTTGGAAACCACTCGCTTCGGTCAGTTCTCAATACTGTGAGGCCGTTAGGTGCATCAAGCTCGACGCGTCGAATAGTTCCATGAACCTCTGGTCAGTGCTCCTCGCCTTCGCCGCCGCGAAGTGCAGGTACTCGTCTAACACTGAGGACAGGCACCACTTCTGCAGCTTCCTCAGGCATCCGACGACGCAACCAGTCCGATGCTGAAAGAAAAGACTCGTTGCGTCAGCATCAGGGAAATCAAATGCTATCATGGAAGCAAAATGTTGAACTGAACTGAACCAACTGGAATGCAAGAGGCTTACCTTGCCTCTCTTGCAGTGGATGAGCACCGGCTGGTTTCTTACGTCTGAATAATCGATTGAAACAGGAAAAGAGTTAGGGATGTCAGATGGTGAAAGGTGAAGTTCTGTGGCTAGAACTATAGAAGTATCAGTGAAGTTGCCGGTACCAAGAATAACTTTGAGCGCCTCTCTGATCGTTTCTTCAGGGATGTAGACGAATGGTTCTTGCGCCAACATGGTATCCGGCATTGTTGGACCACTCTGAAGATAATAGGGAAGGATTAGTAAGCTCCACGCATTGTTCATGCAAATCATAAATGGGAAGTAAGCACCACGCATTGTTCATGCAAACATAGATGGGCAGACAGAAGTATCTTGCATGAATTTTCAGTTGCAAGATTTCGTCACACAACTGAGCAAGAATACATAATCAGTTGGGTGGTCAGCGATTTAAAATAGGGTTGATATTATACCAGCCGTCTGAATTTGTCTAAGTGAGTAATGCTGACAGAATTATCAGTGGGAGGCACCCCTGGGCCCTGGGTTGGTTTCACACGACACGCCTAGTGCCATTGTTGTAGTAGAAAGGAAGCAACTTTACAAGAGATAAGTTTTTCTTCACACTAAGTCTTGTAATGTCAACCACCTTAATGTGTGGCCACTGAATGATGCCTTTCCATGAATACCAAAGTCGGTTAACAAATAAGCATTGTTAAATTACATACTGAAACAACTATCAGTGAACGCTTAATTTGGCATGGCTGTCCAAGCTTGACCATGCCACTAGCTAGTTCTAGTCTTCTAGCTTCATGAGCAAGAATACAAATGTGCAGTTTGTTATGATTTTAGTCAACCTTGCCACGATTATACAACTACGAACTCTGCAAATCGTAAGTCATCTGAAAGATGGTTCTGTCAAAACATATCAGCTCCAGCAGATTCTGGTGCCCTCTGAATCCGATAAAAGGAAGTGAGCGTAGATCAAGTGGTGGTTAGACGGGAGGTGGGGTCATGCACCTAACCAATCAGGTTCAACTCCTCGCCAGACTAAAGATTTTTGTTATAAGCATTAGCATGTTCTGGTGCAGCTAGGTACTACGTGTTCAGGAATCAACGTGGGAGTGGGGGATTGCAATAGAAATGCTAGAACTATGTGGGAGTGGGGATTGAACACAGAACACAGAGCTACAGATAAAAGATGAGAACATCTGGTCTATCTTCGTGCTTACTGGAATCCCCGTCACCACAACAAAATCTACTATACATAAACAGAATGTCAGCATTGGTCAAACAGCATCGGACAAGTAAAGGTATCTTTGTATGTGCACAGGCTTACAGCCTTACCAAAACCATTTGTCAATATGCAGCAGAGTCCATATGTTTTTTTTTTGTTTCAACTCTTGTGCTTATTTTGCTCCACTTGAGCACTTAATCTTTACCGACTAAAATCATAAAAAAACCATATCCACAAAATGGACACAAACCATAGGAGAACCTTTTAAATTTGAAACCAGTGATGCTGATCGAAAAAACACACCGAGGATACAGGATAATGAAAAAAAAATAGCTTTGCTATTGCTCACGGCAATGGTGAAAGTTTTTTTTTTCGACAGCATGGGATACCACAGCTGCAAAACCAAACAAACATCTGGGTCGAGTGCTACTTGTATTCATGCATGAGCCAGATGCCACTTGTGAGGAGAGCAGTGATGTGATGATGTAGGCGTGCAGGGAAATGCGTGATTCATGAAGGAAATATTCACTAGTTTTCTCAGGCAACGAATATTTGCAGGGTTGAAGAGATGAGCCTATAGTTTATCATCACTCATCAGAAGTTCAGAACAGTGCCCTCTGTTGGATTGTAATATGACAGTGGGCCTGTCCACCAAGCCTATATATTTGTACGCTGACTAATCACATCAATTATTGAGAATTCCCAAACCATTCTCTATCATGGTATCAGCCGATAATTACGTTCCTTTCCGTTTCCGCTAGTCCGCGGCGGCCAGGCGTCCCATCGCCGGCCTTCTCTCCTTCGCGAACGCGCGCGTTACGACGCCTTGCGTGACGCGTCCTCTATCCCGCGGCTGGTCTTCCGATCGCCGCCGGCGCGTGAACCGGCAGGTCATCCCGATCGCCATCATCTGCGCCCCTTTCGTCCCTTCGCTGCTCCGTCTCCCTCGCCATGGCCGAGACCGACGCTGAACGCCAGGCCCGCGAGGCGCGCGAGACGCGCGAGCGCGAGGCCGAGGACGCACGTCGTCGCCAGGCGGAGGCCGATCGGGCCGCGGTACTCGACGCGTATGAGGCCAAATACGCTGCCGTTCATGCCGCTGCCATCGCCGTCCTCAACATCAAGGTCCTCGTGCCCTTGGTGTTGGATCGCGCCAACGACAACTACAACCGGTGGCGCGCTCTCTTCCTCACCGTCCTGGGCAAGTATGCTCTCACGGATCACGTCCTCTCCGACGTCGTCAACGCCGATCGCCCGACGTGGGTGCAGATGGACTGCACCATCCTCACATGGATCTACGACACGATCCACGCCGACCTCCAGCAAGCAGTAATGAACCGCAAGCCCAACGCCCGCGGTGCCTGGGTCTACCTCGAGCACGAATTCCTCGGACAGCGCGAATCACGCGCTCTACTCCTCTCGGCGGAGTTTCGCACGGCGAAACAGGGTGCGACCTCGATCACCGACTTCTGCCGCCGTCTCGAAACAATGGCGGCAACACTCAGCGACTACGGCGATCCGATCGGGGACCGCACCATGGTCTTCACCTTGCTCCGCGGCCTCAACGGGAAATTCCGGCCCATGGTCTCCAACCTCAAGATACGGCAACCCTTTCCCACTTTCGAGGAGGCTCGTACACTTCTGCTGCTCGAGGAAATCGACATCAACGACCTTGCGGCAAGCGAGGCCGCTGGGGCCTCCGATCCGTCACCTTCCTCCATGACCACTGCCCTCGCCGCAGCCCCGCGCGCCCCTGGCAACACCGGCCAGGGCGGTCAGGGCAGGGCCATGGCCAGGGTCGTTCAGCTGCCTATGGAGCGCCTGGCCAGGGCGGCTATGGCCACGGTGGCCAGGCCTCTGGTGGCCACGGCGCTAGCGGCCAAGGCGGCCAAACCGGCCAGGGCGGGTCGCAGCGGAACGGCTGCCGGCGCGGCAGCCGCGGCCGCAATCAGCAGCAGGGGGGCAGCAACTCCAACAATCCTCCGATGGCGCCTGTCTACAACCCATGGGCGGGCCACATCCAGTTTTGGCCATGCCCACCGAACGTCTCTGGTGGCCAAGCCTCTGCTGGACACGCCACCGGGACACCATTCCGTCCTGCGCCGCTTGCATTCATCACCCAACAGCAGTACCTGCCGCAGCAGCAGTACCCCATCGCCCCCTCCTGGTTTTGGCTACGGGGGAACCCTGCCGCCACACAGCAGCAGCAGCAGTGGACGCCCATGCAGGGCGCGTCCTGGGATCCGTCCGCGCTCGTCCACAACTTCAACACTATGACGCTGACGCCTCCTCCATCGGGCGAATGGTATGCCGACTCCGGTGCCGGTGCTCATATGGTCAATAAGGTTGGTATTCTTTCTCGTCTTCATCCTCCATTGTCATCTAGTCCTTCATCTATCATTGTGGGTAACGGAGCTTCGCTTCCCGTTACATCTATTGGGTCACATTCTTTTTCTACAGCACGACGTCCTCTTGTTCTTTCTAATGTTTTAGTCTCCCCAAACATTATTAAGAATTTAATCTTTGTACGTCGTTTCACTATTGATAATAACTGTTCCATTGAATTTGACCTATTTGGCCTCTCTGTGAAGGACCTTCAGACACGGAGCGTGATCGCTAGGTGCAATAGCACGGGTGACCTCTACCCGTTCTTTCCCGCACCATCCAGCACCACCACTGCCCTCGCTGCCACCGCGTCGTCTACTTCGTTTTGGCATCGCCGCCTTGGTCACCTCGGACACGCGGCCTTATCCAAACTTATTAGTTCCAATGCAATTTCATGTAATAAGCAGCCAGTCGATCACATTTGTCTAGGCCGCCATGTGCGTCTACCTTTTAGTGTGTCAAACTCACGCGCTGCTCATCCTTTTGATTGAATTCATTGTGATCTTTGGACATCTCCAGTTGTCAGTGTATCAGGCTACAAATATTATTTAGTTATTCTTGATGACTGCACCCACTACACCTGGACTTTTTCATTGCGCCTTAAGTCTGACACATTCGGCGTCATTTCTAATTTTTTCTCTTATGTGCGCACACAGTTTGACTCCTCCATCAAGGCGATTCAGTGCGACAATGGCCGCGAGTTTGACCACTCCTCGGCCTGCACATTCTTCCTCATCCATGGGGTCACCTTCCGGATGTCGTGCCCATACACCTCCCAACAGAACGGACGCGCCGAGCGCATTCTTCGCACAATCAACAACATTGTGCGGTCCCTTCTGTTCCAGGCCAGTCTTCCTCCGGTTTATTGGGCTGACTCTCTTCACACAGCTACATATCTTCTAAATCGTCATCCCACTAAAACCCTGGACGGCCAGACTCCCTTCTTCGCCCTTCATGGCACACAGCCATCCTACACTCACCTTCGAGTTTTTGGATGTACGTGCTATCCCAACCTGTCCTCCACAACTCCACATAAGCTATCACCTCATTCCTCCCTGTGTGTTTTCCTTGGGTACTCATCCGATCACAAGGGATACCGTTGTCTTGATCTTCACTCAAATCAGATAATCGTCTCTCGCCACGTTGTGTTCGACGAGACGTTGTTTCCTTTTTCTGAGATGTCAACTTCCCCCAGGATCCTAACACACTCGCCTTTTTGGACGATGCTGATGACTCCTCTTCGCCTCTTTGGCCTAGAGTTGTGGTTGCAGGTACAAGACTTCCTGGCGGCGTGGACGCCGCACCAGGGACACCCGGCGCCTCTCCCACTGTTGCTCCGGACAGCAGCCAGGGCGCCCCCGGCCAGCCTGGCCACGCAGGCGGTCACGCCCAACAGGGCGCCCCCAGCACAGGTGGCAACCCGGGCCGCCATGCCCTGTCCGACCAGGGCGGCCAGGGCTCTGGTGGCCACGACGGCCACCTCTCCGCTCCGGCTGGTGCCGCTGCCCCTGTGGACACCACGTCCCAGGTTATTGCCAGCGGTGCCGGCAGGACTACCGGTCGCACCACCGCCACAGCTCTAGAGGCGACCGCGCCTATCACCAATGCGCACAGCATGCGCACTCGTGGCAAGGACGGGTTCCGGCAGCCCGTTGACCGTCTCAACCTCACCACAACGGTTGCGGCCATGTCTCCGTTGCCGACCTCCGTCCGCACTGCTCTCTCGGACCCATCCTGGCGTCAAGCCATGCAGGCCGAGTTCGACGCCTTAGATGCCAACGACACCTGGACTCTCGTGCCTCGCCCGCCCGGCGTCAACCTTGTCACCGGCAAGTGGGTTTTTCGTCACAAGTTCAAGGCAGATGGTTCTCTTGATCGCTACAAAGCTCGTTGGGTTCTTCGTGGCTTCACACAGCGTCCGGGAGTTGATTATGATGAAACCTTCAGTCCAGTTGTCAAGCCAGCCACCATCAGGATGGTTCTCACTTTGGCTCTGTCTCGCTCCTGGCCTATTCACCAGTTCGATGTGAAGAACGCTTTCCTCCATGGCACCCTGAATGAGACAGTCTACTGCATCCAGCCTACTGGGTTTGTTGACTCCACCAAGCCCAATTATGTCTGTCGCCTAAACAAATCACTATATGGGTTGAAGCAAGCTCCTCGCGCCTGGCACAGTCGCTTCGCCTCTCATATCACCTCTCTTGGGTTTGTTGAGGCTAAGTCTGACACGTCGCTGTTCATCTACTGCAGAGGTGTTGATATGGCTTTTCTTCTCCTTTATGTTGATGACATTGTGCTCACTGCGTCCTCTCCGAGTTTTCTCCACCGGATTATCGCAGCACTTCGTCGGGAATTTTCTATGACAGACATGGGGCCTCTTCATCATTTTCTGGGTGTCAGCGTACAGCGCCGAGGTGACAGTCTTTTTCTCTCTCAGCGCCAGTATATGCTGGAGATTCTAGAGCGAGCTGGCATGAGTAACTGTAAGGCGAGCAGCACTCCCGTGGACACTCATTCGAAGCTCCCTGCTGATGGTGTTCCTGTCCCTGATCCTAGCTAGTATCGCAGTCTTGCTGGGGCTCTGCAGTACCTCACCTTCACCAGGCCCGACATCGCCTATGCAGTTCAGCAAGTCTGCTTGTATATGCATGACCCCCGGGAACCTCATCTGAGCTCTCTAAAGCGCATTCTTCGGTATCTTCAGGGTACTTTGGATCTCGGGCTACACCTTCACCGGACCTCCCCAGCTGATCTCACTGTCTACACCGATGCAGATTGGACGGGTTGTCCCGACACACGTAAATCCACCTCGGGTTATGCGGTGTTTCTTGGCGACAACCTTATCTCTTGGTCGTCCAAACGTCAGCCGACAGTGTCTCGGTCCAGTGCAGAGGCGGAATATCGAGCAGTTGCGAATGGAGTTGCCGAAGCCTGCTGGCTGCGCCAGCTCCTGATAGAGCTTCGTTGTCCACTCCGTCGCGCCACAGTGGTTTATTGTGATAATGTTAGCTCCGTTTATCTCTCCACCAACCCGGTTCAACATCAGCGAACCAAGCATATTGAGATCGATCTGTACTTCGTCAGGGAGCGAGTCGCCCTCGGTGAAGTCCGCGTCCTGCACGTTCCCACTACGTCCCAGTACGCCGACATCTTCACTAAAGGTTTGCCGACATCCGTCTTCACGGAGTTTAGGTCCAGTCTTAATGTTCGAAGTACTCCCAGTTCAGATTGCGGGGGTGTGTTGGATTGTAATATGACAGTGGGCCTGTCCACCAAACCTATATATTTGTACGCTGACTAATCACATCAATTATTGAGAATTCCCAAACCATTCTCTATCACCCTCGAGACTGAAAGGCCTGACAGTGTTCGCCTTCGCCCCCCGTTACGTTACGCTAGCACGATGCTTCTACCCAATTTTGTGTTGCTAGCTAGACTCTGAAAGGGACGGTGCCAGCCACATGCAGAGCGCACGCACCAAGACCAACTAGAACCAGGGAAAAGAAAAAAAAATAACGAGTCACTCACAAAGATCGATTTGGCATCCGCGAACGCGGTGCACAAGTGGAAGATTTCAGCGAATGCACGATTGAGACAGACCTCTGTGTGGATGGATGGATGGTAGTAGTAGTAGTACCTTGCTCCCTTCGATGCCGAACTGGTGAAGCCGGATCCCGTTCTGCTGCAGGAACCGCGCGTTCTCCTCCGGGTACGGCTCCGGGCACAGGTACCTGATCGATCACGCAAGCAACGACGACGACGCTGTCTGCCGTGGGTCAAGGTCGCCAGCCAGAGCGGAAGTGACGGGCTCGAGCTGTTTCTTACACGATGGAGCGCAGGTTGAGGGAGAGCAGGAAGCGGAAGTTGGCGGCGTCCGGGAGGCCCGAGCGGAAGATGCCGTCGTCGACCATGGCGAAGTTGAGCGGCGGCACCAGGGCGTCGGCGTTGGCGTCGGCCCGCGCGTCGACGGGGAGAGGGAGCTTCGGGTGGCTCCACGGGCCAATGCCGAGGACGCCCACGGCCACTGTCTTGCCGTTCTGCTCTGCATCCTGGGCGCTCCTCTGCCTCGCAGGAACATCCAGCTTCATGGCACGCTCTGAACGGCTGGCGGTTTGCTGTTGCTGCGTGTGTGTGTGTTCGGTTGGGAACGGCGTGTGTGGACGGGACATGGAGGCTTGGTTACTTATATAGGGCGAGCAGGAGGTAAACATGTCGATGCAGGGATAGAGGGAGACGAAAGTCGAAAACGATGCGAGGAGAAGCCGAGAAGGATTTTTTTTTCCTTTGGCGAAATCAGCCTGTGACGCTGCGTGCGTCGGCGTCGTCGACGTGTGTGTTGGACGATGATTGACGGTGAGACGGGGTGGAAATGGGTGGAAGCCACGCGGGAAATCTACTGTTTCTTGCGGTGTTGTATATAAATAAATAACACACTAACACTCGGTAACCCATGGGCCATCGTGTGTTCACAAATTATTGGTGGGTTCCGGGAATCAGCCTTTTTTTTTTTTTTTTTTTTTTTTGCAGTGGGAGGGACCTCGGGCAAGCATGGTCCTAAACAAAGCAGAGTCATCTATGAACTGAAACCGGAGTTTTTGGTAAGGGGACAGCCTGCTCGTCAGAGGCCTTCTTCTTGAGCCAGCCTTGACTACCGTGGCTACTGGCTAGTTTGGTGAGGTCAACCTTATGGTCTCCGTGTTCTTGGCGTGCACGGTATGGGCGTGCGTGCTGTGTGCTTCGTTGGCACTTCGCAGCAGATCCAACGGTCGCAACCGCAGTACAGCTAGCGGTTGACTGACGACAGTTTCCTTCAGTTGTTGGGTGTGTTTAGATCCTGAAAATGGGTAAAAAAAATCTTGTAGCATTTGTCACGTCATATTGTAGTAATTTTTTTTTATTTGATAATAATTATCTAAACATTGATTAATTAGGTTTAAAATATTCGTCTCGTAAAGTACAACAAAACTGTGTAATTAGTTTTTTATTTTATCTATATTTAGTACTCCATATATATGTCGGTATTTTGATGTGACAGGGAATAGAAATTTGATGTGATGGAGATGTGATGGAAAGTTGGGGAAAAGTGGAGGAACTAAACACAGCCCAGTTGCTGTTTTCTGAATCTAGAAACTCTGACTCCCGAATCAAGTCCGAAATCTAATCTCTAATCGACAAGGTTGCGGACTTGTGGTCACTCGTAACCAAATCACTTAATTGAACGTCTCAGTTTCACCTCGATCGATGCTAAAATTTTCTCGAACCAATTTGATGTTTCATTTCGCCAACTGTTCTTCCTTAACGCAGTACCGGATTATGTTGAGACAGAGAGCAGAGTGGAGCGCTGAACCGAACGGCAGCTAGCGGAATGCTGCAGGACGGGCAACAATTTTGGTAGCGCTTAACCAATCTGCATGCAACAAAAAGTCCAGAGATAAGGCATGTCCGGATTTTGTAGTATAATATAAATCCAATCCACTTGCAATATCTGATCAAAAAGAGATGGCAAATCGCGATCCCAATCAGGTAAGGAACCGACGGGCAACGGGCGTGTGCAGACCGAGTCACGAGGCATTGCGTTCGACAGCAGAGGACGCAGACAGGGCTAGGCCCTAGGCCGGCCACGGCGGCGTCAGGGGACTGGCCAGATAAAGGGGTTCCTCTTCTTCAGGATCCTATTTGCTCCCCTGGCTTTGCTTTGCATGTGTGATTATCTTTGAACAGTGCGTCTCACCTACCTAAACCGGTGGCTCTCGGAAGACAAAAAAGCAACCGAAAAATGCAGGTCCAAATAAAGCCTGCTGGTAACCGTAGAAATTTCATAGCAATTAGAGTATCTCCGAGAGACTATGTAAAATGAATCTTTAAAAAGCAGAATTTAAAGATTCTCTAAAATAAATGGCTCTCTAAAATCTACAACACCACAACAGACTCTCCATTTTTTTTATGTCTCTCCATATTTGAATGGGCCCCCAGCCTCTCATCCCGCACTAGGCCCGTCAGCACACCGTACAATACCTTTGTCTCTCAGTTGCATCTAGCGCAGCGGCTCAAGGGCACGGAGAGCATCCAGGCGGCCAAGGAGACCTTGCAGCCGGACACGGAGGGATTCTAGCCGGACGGAAAGGCTACAGCCGGCCAGAGTCCGGGCCAGGTATGGTTACTGTTTGGCATGTACGATTGATGATGGTTGTGTCCTAGAATTTTTGGTTTGGCCAAAAAAAAATTATAACGACACCATCACTTTATGTCCTAGATCCCAAGTTTCTATCATGAGTTTTCGAAGCTTCTTCGATTCATCATCGGATGATTCTGATGATGATGAAATATACGTTGCTGCTGCACATATCGCGACGGATGACATTTATACTGAGCCGATGCATCGTGGCTCTATCGATGGACATCGGGTATTGAACCGTGATAGAGTATCAGGTCATTTGAGACTTTATCAAGATTATTTCCCAGATGATCCTACGTACAGACCAAATTATTTCAGACGAAAGTTTAATTATAGACCCAATTAATTTAATTATGTAGCAAACAAGTGTACACATTTCATGACTTTTATCACAGGGTTCGAATGAGGCGTCACGTGTTCTTGCGCATAATGAATGCCATAGAAGAACATGATGACTATTTCGTGCAGAAGAGGAATGTTGCCGGTACCCTAGGACTATCTTGTTTGCAAAATGTTACGGCGGTATTTCGAATGTTAGCTTACGGACTAGCAGCTGACGCTACTGATGACTACGTTCGGATTGGTGAGAGTACTGCTCTAGAAAGTTTGAGAAAATTTGTCACTGCTGTTATTCAGGTTTTTGGACCCGAGTACATGAGATTGCCAAATGAAAATGATACTGGCTAAATTACTTGCAATAGCTGAGAGCAGAGGTTTTCCTGGCATGCTTGGTTCTATAGATTGCATGTATTGGACATGGAAAAATTGTCC
Organism: Microstegium vimineum; assembly: GCA_022036555.1. Taxonomy (NCBI): domain Eukaryota; kingdom Viridiplantae; phylum Streptophyta; class Magnoliopsida; order Poales; family Poaceae; genus Microstegium; species Microstegium vimineum. The sequence goes on along the minus strand of CM039122.1, from coordinate 66,269,640 downwards.
TGTTAAATGACATGGCATGTACAGGGGGCATAAAAAGGAGCCTACAATCATATTGGAAGCAGTTGCGTCTAAAGATCTCTGGATTTGGCATGCATTCTTTGGGATGCCAGGTTCACATAATGACATCAATGTTCTTCAAAGATCTCCAATATTTACAAGGCTTGCTGAAAGTCAAGGTCCACAGGTTAACTATACTATTAATGGGAATGATTATTCAATGGGTTATTATCTCGCAGATGGTATTTATCCGTCATGGGCCACATTCGTGAAGACCATACCAGAGCCAAGAGGCAACAAGAACAAATACTTTGCAAAGGCACAAGAAGCTTGCAGGAAGGATGTTGAACGCGCATTTGGGGTTCTACAGTCTCGCTTTCCTATCATTCGGGGGCCAGCTCGTCCGTGGGACGAGGATACGCTTGGAGAGATCATGAGGGCTTGCGTCATTATGCACAACATGATAGTTGAGGATGAGCGAGACGATGAAGTTGATTTTAGTTATGATGATGTGGGAGAAAATGTGACAATATCACATTCCAATGTACCTCAGCTCGAAGATTTCATTCAAAATTACAAGAACATTAAGAACAAGGGAACTCACACACGACTTCAAGCCGATCTTGTTGAGCACTTGTGGCAGAATCATCCAAATTTGTACAGCAATATTAGTGTCGATTGAACTTTGCCTATTAAGTTTGAATAATAAGATTTATTGTAAGGACATACTGATGTCATAGTTTTATGAGACCATATTTACTTTGAAGACATGACTTGATTTTTTGTTCATTTCTAGCTTGCTATCACAAGTTCTATATTTATATGTAAGAAATTGCTCTCATAAGACATATCTAAGAAACTGAGAAAACCAATCCACAAATTAAAGACTAATAGTTCATCAAATCAAACTGAGAAAACCAATCCACAAATTAAAGACTAATAGTTCATCAAATCAAACGTTAATGGTTCAACCAAACTCTATAAATCTGACACTAGCAGATCCTAACACTAGTAATTCAGACGTCTTGCTAGAATTTGCTCCTGGCGGCTAAGATAGTACTCTTGCTGTTGGGCAGACATGGTACTAAGATCAAGACGCATAATACTATCTTCATGCTTCTCTCTCAAGCTCAAATTTTTCTCTGTCAAGCTCAATTGTTTTTTTCCCCAAGGCTGATCCTTTCTTCCTCCAAAGCAAAGGCTTTTTTGCTCCTCTCCTCTTTCTTCAGCTCTGTCTGCATCAGCCTCCTTCTTCTTTGCCATAAGATAGTCCAATGCTGCGATGCTAGATTGGTGCCGTAATTTTTCTTTCTCCTTCTTCCCTGCAGGCCGTTCTAGTGTAGAAGTTGGCTGACCATCAACACCAACGGCTGTGCTTGCGTCTTTCCCTGCAGGAACTAATGATAATGAAGTACCAGCACTTGAATTGGTCGTGGTTTTCTGCTTCTTAGTTGTTGTCTTCTGAGTTTCGATGTGCTTGCGCTTGTCCGCCCACTTGGAATGATTTTTCAAGATTCTCCAGCAATGCATGAAGGGGAAATTACGCTTGTGACTGTCTTCAGACTTAAACATTTTTAATGCATTTGCTTGCTGCAAAGTGGAAAAACATATGAATGCATGAGAATTAGAAAAAATAATTGACAATTGGAAGGGCAAGGTATATCATCTAACCTTGTCATCAATAGACAATCCACTTTGATTTCTAGCCTCTATCCTCGAAACACAACCCGCAAATACGTTTACGTCATGTTGTATTGTAGACCATCGGTTCATTAGAGAACTTTGCGAGCGAGTAGAAATGAATGTCTTCTTGGCATGAAAATAGTCATATATTCGTTTCCAGTACGTGGTACGTGACTGATCAACTCCTTGTATTGGATCCAAACTCACATTGAGCCATGCTGAGACCAACGTTTCATCCTCGTCAACACTGAAATTCTTGGACCTTTTCTGGTTCGTTTGCACAGATGAAAAAACCACATCATTGGCTTGTAGGGCTGTTGTAGCTGGTTCACTAGCAAGTGAAGCCTCCGAAAATATTCCATGTGTAAGCAGGCCGTGAATTCGCCACCTTGATCCATGACATCAGCGACAAACAAGCATAAAATAGTTCAGTAATTATGTTGAAGAAAAGCATGTGCTCAGATTAAAAGTCACTGATAGGGAACCATTATGTATCTACTGACATGAAAAAACTGCACACATCTCAAGCCTGAAGATTGGTACAGTTGGAGCAACAGCTAGAATATTCAGTCCAAATAATTAATTCTCTATATGGTTAGCAGTCGGTTCAAATGCAGAGTTTAACAAGCATATGCAAATCATAATTAGCATTGAGTCTCTCATGTATTATCCATGGATGAATGGCTTATTATCACTGACTGACTGAATATAAAATCTAATCTAAACTCCAATCTAACCAATTCGCTACTTTCTCTTGACCACATAAAAAAATTAGCAGAAAAATCACTTGTATCTGTTACTGATATCTCATCGACTACATTAGCATGTTGCCTCAAGGAAATTAGAATCAATCTTACAAATGTGAGCACTGCCACACATCGCTTATCTCAATGCCAAAAAAAACAACACTATAGTATGTATCAGACCACCATAGAAGCATCTCACCTGAGGAAATCTCTGCAGCCATCTCTGCATTGCGCATCTCATTGAAGGAGAAAGATGGAGTCTGGCCATCGACACCAGCAGGAGCAAGGACTCGTCGGTGCTGGCCAGCAACTCTGGCACCCTCCAACCAGTGCAACGAGGTCTGGCCTTCCTGCTCGCACCCACCGGCTGAACGGATTGAAGAGGGGTCTCTGATTCCAGCAGATGGGGAAACCGGCAAGGACCATCCATCGTATCCCTGGAACGAGGAAGGACGAACTGGGTCACCTGGCTGCTGGGGCATAGCGACGACGTACAGGGCGGCGTTACCGGCGGTGCTGCCCGAGAGGAAACTGAAGAAAAAAAATGAGGCGCGCCTGCGTGGAAGGAGGGCGAATGGGAGAGAGCGTGCGCGGGAGAGGACGCGCGCAGCAGATGAGGCGCGCGGGAAGGGAGGTGGGGCGCGCAGGAAGGGAGTGGCGACCCAAAATGCCGAGCGACGGGACTCGCTTTTTCTTCCGAGCGGAACTCGCGGGATAGAGGATGGGGAAAGTTGGAGAAGGCGATGGAGAGTCTGTTGGAAACGAATTTTACAGCTAAATATCCAACAGAGTCATTTATAATATCTCTTAGAGATGCTCTTACGCAGAAAACTTATCACATGAAAAATACAGAAATAAAAAAGGATTCTCACATTCCAAACAAGGCTAAGATGCAGTTGTACACATTCAGATTTAGGTTCTGGCTTTGCTCTACTCAACCCACGACTCGTGATGTTGCGCATTTGCGATGAACTAGTAGTGACCCGCAATAGTAAGACCATTCGTAGTGGTTGCATCGACTCACCAAAGCCACGTATGACTGCGGCAAGATGTAAGGAGTCGATTTCTTCAATCTACAGTGGTAGGTCGACTCTTCCTATGGGGCCAATTAAGTAAATAAAATCGTTCTGTTGTTGATATCGAGCGACCTGGTGCTTTTCGTCTCTTTTCTCTTCCTCTTCTTTCCTCATGAATACTATTTTAATGGGAATGTGTCGGCTCATATTTGGTGGTCGATTCCTGCATACTACTTGCATTGGTTTGCTGTAGTGGTGCATTCATCGACTCATGCCAATTAAAATAACCGTATGAGTCGCTTTGGAAACCTCACCGGAAAAACTCTAAAATTGTAATGTTAGTCATTTAAGTACAAACTTCAGAGTCATTTATTTTTCACTTTTCCTATAATTCAGATGTCTTAAATTTAAGATGATTTCAGGCAACACTAATATACCACCAACTAGTGTAAGTTAATTGTTAATTTTGTATTTTGTTATTTGTCTTTGTGTTATAATATATTAATTTTTTGTCCTTGTCCTCCTATAAAAATAATTGTAATTGTTAAATTGTCTTTGTGCTAACATATATAAGATTTTGTGTTTGTAGTTTTGTCTAACATGTTTTTTATTTCTAAAACAAAAAATTACATATTGTGTCTATATAAATTGCAATGAACTAAACTGCAATTTTCGTATAAAATATGGGAACCGCTCCGGTACTCCTCCTCTAAAAAATTAACACGGATCTCAAAGCAGGTTATTAGACTAATTAAATATATATTTTTTATTGATTTTTCATCTGGGTCACGCTTGGGTCCAACCCCGTCCTGAGTCCAGCCCGAATGGAACCCAAATCGTCTCTCGCAATCCCTTTGTTCTGTCTGTGCCGCTCATCCGATCCGTTACCTCATCGAAGGAGACGACAGCGCGCGGCCCTTCCCGAGACCAGCGGCTGCGCCAACAGCGGGACCTCCTCCCCCGATCTCGTTTCATCGTGTGCTAGCAGTCGGCAAGGAAGTCCGGCGGTGGTGTTTCCTCGTTGTAGCCGTTCATGGCACCATCGCAGTGGTGATCCTTTGAAAGCAGCCGCGCCGTTGGACATAATTCCCATCAGGAAGAGCCGCCGGAACTCCTATAGGGCTATAGGGATGCCGTGCATGGCATCGGGTGCTGCTGTAATATGCTCCTTGCCTATGCCACCACATGGGAAAAATCACCGACTGGGCACAAGTCCAATCCTTTACGCCGTACGAGGAAAAGAAAAGTAAAATCTGAATGAACGAGATCAGTGGAGGAAGGGAATGGACGTGCTGCTGTCCGCTCTGTCCCCTGCCTGCAAGCGCACGAGGACAATCGCCGTGAATGCTCTCCAATGCCGAATCGAACGACAAAGAGAGGAGTTTTGGGTTTGGGTCTGGATGGAGCTGGGCTTTGGAAGAACCAGACCCATATCCAAGGAAAAATTAATTAAGAAAAAATAATTATTTATATCGTTTGCTTTGAGATCCGTGTCATTTTTAAAAAGAGAAGTACGGGAGCCGTTCCCATAAAATATATGCAATAACCGTAACCGTTGTCTGAAAGAAAACTAAAATTCAAGCACCTGAAATTTAGCAAATCCCTTTATTTTTATACGGGAAATTAGAGTCATTCTCGTTTTACATCTTTGACTAGCCAAAAGTCTGAAATAGATGATGTCGGTAAATGAAGATTCATTTAAAGAAGTTATATTGGTGGGTAACTTTTCAACAACAAGAAAATCTATTTCTATTATAGAATAATAGGAGTGATATAAAGAGATCGCAGTTGCCAATTTTGTCCGACAGCATAGTTGAGATCTATACCTAAATAAGCGAGGCATGTACCTAAACAGCAATGACCTCGGGAGGCCATTTAACCTGTCTGATCTAGTTTTTTACTCGTTTGCGGTTAACTCTCCATGCTCTGCGTCCGCATGCCTTTTGTGCTCAGGTTCTCATTTGCACATTGTACCGCTGTCTTAATATTTGTGGTTCTTTTTCGGCTTAACCACACTCCCCAGGCCTATGTATGGTTTGGGCTTTCGTTTGTTTCGAACAGGACTCGTGCGAGGGCACACAGTGCCAATAAAACGAAAACGGACCTGTTAACAGCACCATTGCGCAATGCTAATGGCTGATTAATAAGAAGAGGAAGTAGAGGCCAAACCAAACAGAAAGAGAAAGGTCGAAAGGCGGAATCCATGCATTTCTATTGCGCTGTCGATAACTCTTTACCTAGTTACCTACTATTGTGCAGGTGGGTTGAAAGTATGGTCGGGGGGGGGGGGGGGGGGGGGGAGCGTGGGGATTAAAGTTAATGACAACATCGGTCCCTGCTTTCAAACCAAACGTGGCCTAAGACAGGGAGACCCTATGTCGCCTGTCTTATTTAATATTGTTACAGATATGCTAGCTCTTCTCATTAATAGAGCAAAAAACGATGGTCAAATAAGAGAAGTCATCCCTTACCTTATTGATAATGGTCTATCAATCTTACAATATGCAGATGATATCGTCATCTTTATTGATCATGACCCGGAGCAAGCAAAGAATCTAAAACTTCTGCTCGGTGCTTTCGAACAATTGTCGGGGCTTAAGATCAATTTCCACAAAAGTGAAATCTTTTGTTATGGTGCTGCTAAAGTGATGCAACCCTTTTATACTGCTCTCTTTGGTTGTAATGCAGGAGAATACCCCTTTAGATATTTAGGGATTCCAATGCACCATAGACAACTCCTCAATTCTGAATGGAGGAAGGTTGAAGAACGTTTTCAACAAAAACTATCTTACTGGAAAGCAAAATACCTATCCTATGGGGGAAGATTAATTTTGCTTAACTCTGTTTTAAGCAGTCTACTTATGTTCATGACGTCCTTTTTTGAGATTCCTAAGAGAGTCCTAAAAAACCTTGATCATTTCAGGTCAAGGTTCTTCTGGCAGGCGTCATCTAACAAACATAAGTATAGACTTGTCAGATGGGGCATTTTATGTCGTCCTAAGGATCAAGGAGGTTTAGGCATTCTAGACCTAAAACTCCAAAATAAATGCTTATTAGCCAAATGGGTGGTTAATTTACTCAACGCGGACGGGATGTGGCAGTTCATGTTAAGGAATAAATATCTAAGATCAAAAACCCTTACTCAAGTGACAGTCAAACCTACTAACTCCCATTTTTGAAGAGGCCTTATGCATATAAAAGATGAGGTCTTGGCTAAAGGATCCTTTGATATCAAAGATGAGAGCAATACGAGGTTCTGGGATGATATCTGGGTAGGAGATAAACCTCTAAAAGTTTATTATCCATCCTTACACAATATAGTGCGTGATCCTCATGCAACTGTAGCAAAAGTAATGGATTCAACCCCTCTTAACATCTCTTTTAGGAGTGGCATAATTTAGTGGCACATATCTCTAATGTTGAATTGGTGGTAGGCTCAGATTACTTTAAGTGGAACCTAAGCAAATCTGAGGTTTTCTCGGTTCGCTCTTTGTATCTCCACTTTATGGATACACAACCACATTTTCTTCATAAAAATATTTGGAAGATAAAGATTCCTCAAAAAAATAATGTTTTTCTTTGGTTCCTTCAAAGGGGTGTCGTCCTAACTAAAGACAACCTCGCTAGGAAGAACTGGAAAGGGAGTCAGAAATGTATATGGTGTAATAGGAATGAGACTATCCAGCACTTATTCCTTGAACGTCCCTTTGCTAAAAAATGATTTGGAGGATTATCTTTTTTGCTACTAATTTGAACCAACCAAGATCTATCAGCCATGTTTGGCAACTGGCTAATTAATCAACATAAGAGGATTAAATGTTTGATCTGGGTTGGGGTGGTTGCATGTGCTGGGCTATCTGGCGATGTCGGAATGATGTTATCTTTAACAATTTGAGATCTAACTCTTTGTTGCAGGTCATTTTCAGGGGAGCGTATTGGTTACGATTCTGGGCCCAGCTGCAGCGTGATGAGCAAGCCAAGGATGAGCTCTCTTTAATAAGCAAGAAATTGGAGATGATTACTTTAGAGATCTCGAATAAAGGATGGAAACATATTTATTGTTTACACTAGTGTCCTGGTATATTTTAAGATCCTGGCTTTCTCTTGTTTTGATTTTCAGAGACGTTTTTTGGTTGTGTACATCCTTGAATGTAGAGTCCGGATATTGAATAAATCCTTTATCTGGAAAAAAAAATTACCTACTAAAAGCTGTTGCTAACTTGCTACCAATTGCCGGCGCCTGACGAAGCATTTCACTTGCGTTGAGCATGCCAAATGGGGGCAACGAGACAGACAGTGCCTAATGCGAGCGGATGGGACCGGGACGTCGCACCACGGTTGTCGCAGTCAAGATGCTATTGCTGTTGCTATTCCGATCCAGTGGCTGCTGCGGCAGCCGGCAGGACGGGGCAAATCGGGGCCGCGTTTGGGGGTCGAAAGGAAAAGAAAAACGGCACGCTCGCGCTCAAGTGGCCACCGTGACACATAGCAAACTGTATTAGCATGGTCCGTATGTCCATGAGAAGAAGTCAAGATTCTCAAGAAGAGATGATCCGATAGAGTGTGTGCAGGTATGAGGTAGCTGTCGATCAGAGTTGCTGTACTCAATCGTGAGCCACAGCAAGCAAACGCGAGCTCCAATCATCTGACGATAGCTCCCGAGTCCCCACTCTGAATTTCTGAAACTACAGCCAGCCAGGATTCCTCGGTCCATGCAGCTAGCCCCATTCTTCAGCGGCAACGGCAAGCTCTTGATCTGAGGAAGAAATTATACTGTACTGTATAAAAGAGAAAGAGTTGTTTGTATTGTATGGGCGCCGATGCTCCGTACATCACTGGACACTGGACAGTGACCGTATCTTATGTTATCCGTCTCTGCTCCGGCAACAACCTTATTTTACTTCCTCCAATGATATGGCCACTGCCTTTTGCGCTTTACTGGATCCCCATCTAATAATCCACGGTGCACACACGAAACCGACCTCTTCTCTGATTCTCGATCTCCGCCAAGATTTTCTGCCCTTTTTCGTCTGTTGGTTGCTGCTACACTAATCTCTCTTTTGATTCGAATGGGCCAAGTACAAGTAGAACGCCGGACGGCTGCCGCGCGTGGCACATGTATGGTTGCTTTTGCTATGGCCTTTGTCCTAGCAACGTAACGCAACGAATTAAAGGCGAGCATAATATGCGGACGTTTCACCTTGTGACGGGGCCGTGGTAAAGTGATTACTGTACATACCAACACCATCCATCCATCTCCTTCTGTTTTCACCGCACCATCAATCCAATCCATCATGTGATAAAAACGGTGCAAGGACCTGACGGCAGGCAGGCAGGCCGTCGAAGGCGACCAGTGGCGGAGCTCGGAGCAAAACGTAGGGGGGGGGGGCAATTTACCTTTGAATCCAAATGTATACCGGTGATGAAAAATTTGGTCTTGTATACTTTATAATGACTCCCTTCATCCAAAAATTAAGTATCACTCTCAATTCCCGAGAAATCAGATGTTACTTTGACCAAATATGTATAAGAAGTTATTAATACTTATGATATAAAATAAGTATCATTAGACTAATTCTTCAATTTATTTTTATAAGAAACTTATCTAGAGATACAAATGTTGCTAATATTTTGTTTATAAATCTAGTTAAATTTTAAAAAAAATTTAATCTGGATCCGAAATGATACCTATTTGGGAAAGAAAAATATATGTAACATAGAATTAATTTAAACTATCATACATATTTTTACAGACTAAAGAGTTTGGAAGTGAAAAAAAATTAAATGAGAACACAAAAGTTTTGTAGTCATAGTTGTAGGTCTATTGTACGAGTAGAGGAAAAGGAAAGCTAGGAGCACTAGCTGATCATCTGGACAGGGGATGCAGACTCTTGATTCACGTAGATAGCCAGGCAGGGATGAGCTGGGACTTTCATGCGGCAAGACACAACAGGCTAATAGCATTTAGGCTCTATAAAATTTTCATGAAGGCAAGGGGGGCCGGAGCCCAGCTTGGTCCCCACTGAGCTCCGTCTGTGAAGGCGACAGGCAGTGCAATGGGCCTACATGGACATACGCGTGACTTATGGACTGTTCTGGTAGAATTATACACTCTGACTGGATTTAAACGGCTGAAAAGTCAAAGATTTTGACTGAAGAATCTGGAGCTGGCGAGCGCGGTGCATGATTGGTTTACACACTGTGTGCCGCCCGGGGGACGGACTCGGCTGCTTGTGTTGTGTGTGTCCGGCCTGCAGAAAGAGCACAGAGTCCTGCTGGTCGAGATGTAAAAGGAGCCTGCGCTGCCCGGCCCTGCAGAAAGAGTACAGAGTCCTGCACTGCACGGCTGGGCACACAGTAGGATCGCTGGTCAACTTCTCCGTTTCTGGACCGGAAAGACCGGCTACCGGCCTGAGGGGCGTGCCGTGCGCGGAGAGCCGGAGACAGCGCCGCGGCGAAAACATAGCCTGTCATCGATGCGGCCCACACGAACAAGCACAAAGGAAACCGCGGCTCGCTCCACTGCGGGCCACTGCGAACGCAACAGCGCAGCCCAACGTCAGGGCTTTCCAAATTGCAGCCCACGCGGGAGGCTCAGCATGGTGGAGGGCTCGGAAGGAAAGAGGACTCGCGGTGCGGGCGGAACGGTCGAACGAATCAATCAGGCCGAGCACGCTGTCAGAAAGCAACAGACGGAGCGGCCTGCACGCCTCGCGGGCTTGACCAGGGTTTCCCTAACCGTTTCGAAACCGGTAACTGTAGACGAGCGGTTGGGCGGTTATCGATGGTAACCGCCCAAACCGGTCCCAAACCGAACGGTTTGGATTTTGAATTCAAATCACGCAGTTCATTTGGTTTGGGACCGGTAACCGGTCGGTTCGGGCCGGTTACCGGCCAGTTTGATCGGTAACCGGTCCAAACCGCCGGGTGGCCTTTTTTTTTTCTTGAAAAAATCAATTTTTTTGCATGACCTTTGCACATAATAATGTAAATAGAACACACAATTCATGGAAAAATAATGTGACACAAATGGATAACCCATCGAAATATCATAGTGATGCACTAGCTACAAATTGACGACGGAAATAATGTAGTTCACCGTTACAACAACAAATCGTCCATGGAAATACCTTGTGTCGTAGACATGCGAACATCATGGTCACTGACGTTGAATATATGGGAAGATCCCGTTTCGGCACCCCTCCTCATACTCCGCGGTGGACATTAGAGCGATACCGCGCGACTGGAGCCTGACCTTGTAGTCTATCCATGATTGGTCCGTCCAATGAGCTGTGGTCTCCCATTCCTGCACTAACATGTTGTAGAAATCCAGGTCTTGCCATTCGTAGACCCATCTAGTGGTCGGCTGTGTGCTGATGTCAGGAACGGGGTAGGTATAACCACCACCGTACGATGTATCATTGTACGAGGAAGAGGAGTATTGTGGCGTGCCGTAGCAGTCCGTCGGGTCGTAAGCTCTCCTCTGCGATTCCGGCTGCCCATGGTCGCGGTTCTGAGTAGCATGTGTGAAGTCCGTCTCGCCTGCAGCCGACCATAATAAGTACTAGTGAATAGTCATAGACATAAAAAAATGTCTGTAACAATCGATACCTGTGAAACGAAGTCCACCAGCATCACCAACACCACTACCACCAGCACCATCTGCAGAACCCCCAGCCCCACCACCACCACCACCACCACCACCAACAGCACTACCACCAGCAGCTCCAGGGTCATCGTCACCACTATGACCGTCTCCACTGTCATTTGCTGAGCTGCTGTGATCGGACTCCTGGTTCCGTGGACTTTCCTCACCCTCCTCGCCATCATCTGTCGAATCATCGCTGGTGACAGGTTGTTGCACTCGCTTCCCCTTTCGTTTCTGGCTTTTGGGGTCGTCCTGCCTAGGTCCCGTCTGGTATTTTCTTTTGCCAAGATGCGTGTCACCCACATGTCTACGGGCCCAATCACTGATGGGCCCAAGATCGTTGGGGTCCACTTGATCTCTGTCATCACAAAGAATGAATCATATTATTAAAAGTATGGTTCGTTAGTGGCTAACAAAGTACATCAACGTCGATATGGGACGGAAGAGGGATGTCCGTTTCTTCATCCTCTTCGTCGAGAACTGGAGCCTGGTTGGATCTGCCATACTCCATCCAGTCTCGAATCGGATTATCCCTTTCGTAAAAGGATATTTGCGTGAACTGGTCAATGAAGTCTTATTCCTCACGCCTAGGTGGTCCGGAGACATTCGCGAGTCGCATGCGAAGGTTGTAGTTCACATACACTAGCTTGTTCAGTTTTTTGTGGGACAAGCGATTCCGAACCTTCGTGTGCACTAAGGCAAATGTACTCCAGTTGCGCTCGCATCCACTGGATGATACACATTGTGCAACAAGCCTCAATGCATATTTTTGTAGATTTGGAGTGCTCCTGCCGAACAACAACCACCATTGAGCTGCAAGTGGAACCCATTATGTTAGGTATGCGCTCAAAAAATCAAAAAAATGAGTTCAAAAGTATTCTTACATAGGGTTGTCTTGGGGTCCGTGGCCATTTTAATGGCCAGCTCACTGCCAAACTCCCTAAGGTATAGGCGGAATGTTTCTACCTCCTGTAATGCCAAGACAGCGGAATGCACATCCATCATTTTCCCAAATGCTTCCTTGAGGCCACCAAACATTTGCGGAGTTGGATTGTAACGATATACAAGCCTTGGGTTGAGGACAGCAGCTGCAACATACGATGCACGACAAATTAGCAAATGCTAAATACTCAATATGTAGAGACATGAATTTTAACAATGGTTGTGATCGCACCTGGGCCCACATGCGTGCCATAGTACACGTCCGCAATCCTGCCATCCATGATAGCCTTGTACTCAAGCCATGTTGAGACATTTGTTTCAAAGAAGGTCTGCATCTTCTTTTTGCACTCTTGGAAGTTGTAAACTACTTCACACAGGTTAGGTCACCTATCCTGATCAGCGAACTGAAGGAACCTGTAAATTGGTGTCACTGAATCGATGATGTATTTGAGTCCTTCCCACCACTGTATACTAGACAACCTTGCGTGAGCATAATGGCCTTCCTTGGATTTTCCCCACCTATTATGCAAGAACTCGGAAGATCCCATCCACTGCATAAAACGATCACGCTTCCGATGGAAGCTCTCCATGAACATGTAGTTGGTCCCAAACCTAGTGGCATTCCATTTGACCAACTCACCACCAATGGCTTCCCTTATCATTTCATTCAACTGGCCATGGTTGTGCAGCCAAGTTGAAATGCGCTTGCATACGGAGATCATACCTGCATGCTCCAGCCTTTGACCAATGTCCTTCAGCATCAAGTTGATGGTGTGTGCAAGGCAAGGTGTCCAAACAATATGCTCGTACTCCTCGTTCAATCTCTGGTATGCTCTCTTGAAGTTGGCGCCGTTGTCCGTGACGATATGCACGATATGCTCAGCACCTATCTCCTCAACCACCTTGCGAATCAGCTGCACAAGTAGGCACAACATTTAGTGGAACCGAAAAAACATAGTGCATGTGAACTGGCACAATATTTTGGACGTACCCCCAACAGATAAGATGAATCTTGGCTTCTGCCAGTCGCATCAACTGACTTGTGGAACCACATGACGCCATTGCAATAGATCAAAAAATTGATGACATTCATTCTTGTCGGGCCCGTCCACGAATCACACATCAACGTGACCCCAAACAAGGGCCACTCCTCCTGAAACTTTGCGTACCGGCTCTGCAGGTCCTTCTCTGTCTGGTCGAGGTACTTCCGTCTATATCCTTTCCACTGGGTGACGCGATGCCTTCACCTGCAATCGTAAGCGAATCATGAGAATAGAGAAATATACGTAATGACATAGGTCTCCAAGTATATGTACTTACCCCACTTCTACGTCTCCCTGACCGCACTAACAAAGTACGGATTGTCTGCCTGTCTCCCGGGGATTCCTGCAGTATGGAAAAACTTTCCCCAAGCTTTCCCAATTGCGTCCTTCGCGTTCCTTCCCCTCTACGTCCATGACCCTGTATCAATCCTTGTCTGCTTGAGTCCACCCCTCGTACCGGCAGCCAAGTTGTAGTCCTCCACCACCGCAGGGGTCTGCCTCTGTGAACCAGACCTCTGAAACATCCTCTGCAAAGGATTACCCCCCTGCGAAGCAGTACCACTACCACTGCCACCTCCACGCTCGTAAGCGCCTCCTCTCCGCTGCACCCCCTCTTGGTACTTATATTCTACTCTAGACTGATTCATGGCTGCCTGCAACTGAGCCTCGTACTCGTCATCGTCAAGGAGGTGGTTGCCCTCCGCTGCAACAGCCTCTCGTGCAACCCTCTGCCGAGAGCGGTCACTAGTTGCCTGCCTAGTTCTGTCGATCTCCTGCTGAAAGTACTCCCGGACATCTCTGGGAACCTTGCTGCAGTGGATCACCTTCGTCCCGCGCGCAGCCAAATGCTGCTTCAATCGGGAAGCATCACCCCCGGCTTTTTGTGTACGACAGTAATTGCATCTCCAACCGGGAGCAAGATTCTCACCATGCTCCCATACCACGTCTCTCGGCATCTTCCTGCACAAATGGACAACACAAACAAATCGAACACATACATCAAATCATACCGCAAATAAACCTTAGTCCTAACATACACCTAAATCCTACCTAAATCCTAAATCCTATATCAATAAAATCCTAAATCCTAAATCCTACATACATCCTAAAGCAAATCCAACCGCAAATCCTAAATCCTAAACCAAATAAACCTAACTCCTATATACATTCTAAGTCAAATCCTACCTAAATCCTACAATAAATATTTTCTACATCATATACTTCATCAATCCTACATCCTAGATCTTGTTATAACTAAATCCTACATCTAAAACAACTACAAATGCAAGGAAATGAAAAAAACAAAAAAAACTTACCGAAGCAACCCGGTCGGTTATCGTGCTGGGGGTCGGTAACCGCCCGCGTCCGGTCGGTAACCGCCGGGGGGAGGGAGGCGTGGCGGCCTGGTCGGTTACCGAACAAATCACTCGGTAACCGTCGCCGTCCGGTCGGTTACCGAGGCGCACGGTCGGTTGCGGGCGGCGCTGTCGCGGAATGGGAAGGCGAGCGGGCGGATAGGGTTTGGGGAGCCGACAGCCCCCCCCCCCACGCCGACAGCCCCTTCTTATTCGGCGCCAGGAGCGAATGGGCCGCATGGGCCCTTAACGGGCCGACCGGTTTTTTTCTTTTTTCTTTTTTTTTTCAAACTTAAATACGTCCAAAAACAAATAGCAAACGAACTCCAATTTGAAATTTTTTTTACACCATTAGACTCTATAAATCGTGAACTATTTTTAAAAAAAAATTCAGAATTTTTTTTTTGAAATTCAAATTTGAAATTTGAATTCAAACCGGTACCGAAACCGAATCGCCCACGGCCGGTTTGTCGGTGTTACCGCGGTTAGTGAACGGTAACAAAAACCCTGGGCTTGATAGGGCCCACAGCAAATCAATCGTCCACACCCTCCGTCGCCCCGCCCGCGACCAAAGCATCGCCCCGACTCCCCCCACCTGTTCCCCGCAGACCGTAGTCCCGCACGCCGCACTCCCCAATCCGTGTTTGCGATACTCCTCAATACCGCCGTCAGCCCTCACCACCACCCGCCCGCCGCATCTCGCTCCCCTCCCCTTCCATCGTCGTCGTCCAGCGCCGACACCGCTGCTGCTCGCCCACACTGCTGTTGCCCCAGCGCTAGCTGCTGACGTCACCAGCTGTCACCACTACCACCGCCGCCGCCACCTCCTGCTCCTCCTCGCACGCCGGCCGGATTGCCCTGGCCGCGCCTCCTGCTCCTCCTCGCCGCCTCCACAGCGGCCAGGCAACACCGCTGCTTCGCTCTGCCACAACCACACGCATATTCCACATCGGCATACTCCCTTTCCTCTCTCCGTTGTACCCCACGGGTGCACTTCGTCTCTCCGTGGTGGCGGCCCGGACCTACGCTAGGTGCCTACATTGCCATTTGGACCTTCGCCGCCGACGAGCACCCACCAGGTACACAGGAGCCTAGATCGCCATCTGTCTTGCGTCACTGTTGTGCTAAACGGAGCACCCAAATCCAAGCTATCCTATACTCGGATTTGGTCTGGTCCAATTACAAGTATAGTATGCATATATACCTACAAACATCTTTGTTCGGGTGGATGTTTCTGTTGAATCCGCCTATGTCCAGACCTATCCGTCATACCTGCATATAGAGCCTAAACATGTGACATAGTTCTAGATCCAGAGCAATCCTAGATTCTAGACAATATATGAAAAAAGCACTAAGAAAAAGTTGGTGTTGCTTAAGACTGCAATCCGAGGGTCCATGCACAGTACGATGACCAAAATACATGTCACCGATAAATGTAAAGATGATGGATCATAGAGACTGATCTTGGCTGTCTTCTCTTTGGGGTATGATGCTAGGGTTCATCTAGACAGTGTTCACAGCTTCAGTTACGAAGATGTATCTAAACGTTTTCAACTTCTTGTGGAAGCTCAAGCGTGTGGATCACTCCCTTGCTGGAGTGTGGAAGATGATGGAGCCTAACTGCATAGTTTCTTCTCCATTTTACATGGAAGGAACAAGCATCGGCAGTTTATTTTAGTTCTATTCAATGAAATGAGTCACTTTGTGACCAATCTCTAGGACTGCACTATGTTTGAGGTCCTGGAGGTTTCATGGGCCTGTTTCTTGGATTACTGAAATTTCTACAGGAGTTAAGCTGTCTGTTGTCTGAAACTCGATAACATGCTGTGCTAAGAACAGCTCTTGGTAAGATAACATTTATTTAATTGCTCATGTAAAGGAGAGAACTGTAGAACAAAGGGGTAGTTATTTATTGTGATTTTGTTTCTGTTACGGCCTGAGCCGCTGCGAAGGCCGTAGGGGTGCAAGGTTGCCGGGCGAGGTCTACGTGCCCGGCGGCGAGTGGGCGACGCCGTGCTCGGCGTCGAGAGTTAGTAGATGGGAATTGCGAGGGGGGCGCGGAAGCGCCCGAGGAGCACGAGAGAGATACTCAATCTCTGGCTAGGTTCATTGATCTCAAAGTTTAGGCCTTATAGGCTTACATACTCGCTAACAGACTCCACGAATAACTTGAACTGACTTGCTAACAGACTCCACCAAATACTGACTCACACAACTAACTTGATTCAAAAGCGCATATAGATACTATTTACCCAGCTAACTCGGCTGGGAGCCCCTGATGGTGCGCACCAACCTAGAGTTCGGCCCTCTCCTTCCCGCGGCTATTCAGCCACTTGACTTGTGCCTACGGTGGTATTGCTTGCCCACCATAACATCTCTCCCCCCCTTGGGAAACAGCTCGTCCTTGAGCTGGAAGGAGGGATGAGCCGCCTTGAAAGCTTCGGCGGGTTCCCAGGTTGCTTCAGTCGCCGGCATTCCAGCCCACTACACCAAGATGTGCCATGCGCCACGACGCAGGCTGGAACGAAGAACGCGCTCCGGTTGCTGCAGCGTGCACCCATGCTGCAGCGGGGGCAGCGTCGGCTCCGTTGATGGAGGCGTGCCGACGAAGGGCTTCAGGATGCCCACATGGAAAACGTTGTGGATGCGTGCGTGGTCTGAGAGCTGGAGTCGGTACGCCACTTCGCCGATGCGCGCCAGCACCTAGAACGGTCCGGCATACTTGGGCCCGAGCTTCTTGCGGGCGCCGGCCGCCAGGGACTGCGTGTGGCGATGGAGGAGACGCAGCCAGACCCAGTCGCCGACGTTGAAGGTGCAAGGTCGATGGTGCGCATCATAGTGCTTGCGCGCATATTGCTGAGCCTGCAGTAGACGGGAGCGTACCTCATCCAGGAATTCATCCCGCCGAGTGAGCATCTCCTCGATGGTCTCTGTTGTCGCCGTGCCTTGCTCAAACGGGAGGAGTGTTAGCGGGGGCCTTCCATAGACGACCTGGAACGAGGTCGTTTTGACCGCCGAGTGGAAGGCCGAGTTATAACAGAACTCGGCCCATGGAAGCCAGTCCAGCCAATCCCGCGGGCGATCTCCTGTGATGTAGTGGAGATACATGTCGATAGCTTTGTTTACCGCCTCGGACTGCCCATCTGTCTGTGGATGGAACGCTGAACTCATACGCAAGTCGACGCCTGCACAGCGAAACAGGTCACGCCACACATGGCTTGTGAAGACGGGGTCACGATCACTGACAATCGATTCTGGAAATCCATGGAGGCGGACGATGTCGTTGAAGAACGCTCGTGCGACAGATGCTGCTGTGTACGGGTGGCCCAAGGGGATGAAGTGGGCGAATTTGGAGAATCGATCCACCACTGTGAGCAGGACACTCTTCCCGTGGACCTTCGGTAGAGCCTCCACAAAATCCATGGAGATATCTGCCCAGACCCTAGATGGCACCGGCAGGGGCTGAAGGAGTCCCGCCGGGTGGAGCGTCTCTGTTTTGTTGCGCTGACAAGTGGAGCAGGCACGGACGTAGTCGCGAACCGTGGCGCGATCACGCTCGATGTAGAAATCGCCGCGAAGGCGTTGCAGGGTCTTCTGGATCCCCTCATGGCCGCCCGTATGGGCGAGGCGTAGTACCTCCGGTAGCAGTGGCGACGTCTACGGGACGAACACGCGACCCTGGTGGAAGATGAGGCCGTCGCGGGTCGTCCAGGATGTCCCGCGGTCGTCGTTCTCGATCGAGGTGCGCAGAGCAGCCAACTCGGGTGTCGTGGTGATCTCGTGCCAGAGCTGGTCGAAGAGGTGGAACGACGGACTGGAGAGCGCCATGATCGCGGTTGGGTCCAGAACGCGTTCGTGGTCAGGGGTCGACGGCGCAGTGTCCCCAGTCACGGCACGAAAGAGCATCAACGACGGTATTCAGCCGGCCGGGACGGAACTCCACCCTGAAATCAAAACCAAAGAGTTTGCTAATCCAGTGATTTTGCGGAATCGTGGAGAGCCGCTGGTCCAGCATAAATTTGAGCGCGTAGTGATCTGTGCGCACAGTGAAAGCGCACCCCCATAACTAAGGGCGCCAATGGCGCACGGCCTGAACCAATCCAATTAGCTCTCTTTCGTATGCTGCCAGTTTGAGGTGCCGAGCAGCAAACGGCCCAGCCCATTGATGGAGGACGGCCCCGAAACCAGCCCCGGATGCATCACAATCCACTCGGAATTCCTTGGTGAAGTCCTGCAGGTGCAGGACCGGCGCCGTAGCCAGGGCGGACTTGAGGGCCGCGAATGCCGTCGTTGCCTGTTCGGTCCAGTGAAAGCTTTCCTTCTTGAGGAGCTGTGTCAGTGGTGCCGCGATGGATCCAAACTCACGGATGAAGCGACGGTAGTACCCTGCTAGCCCCAGAAATCCCCTTAAGCCACGAGCCGACCAGGGCTGGGGCCAAGTGGTGACTGCTTTAGTCTTGGCGTTGTCCATGGCAACCCCTGATGCAGAGATCACATGACCCAGGTATTGAATAGATTGCGAGGCAAACTCACATTTGGACCTTTTGAGCCGGAGGTGATGAACGCGCAAGACCTCCAAGACTGCTCGCAGGTGTTGAAGGTGCTCAGTCCACGAACTGCTATAGATGAGTATGTCGTCGAAAAATACCAGAACACACCGGCGGAGGAATGGTTGCAGAATGAAGTTCATCAGAGCCTGGAACGTAGTAGGTGTGTTGGACAGGCCAAAGGGCATTACCAAGAACTCGAAATGGCCATGGTGTGTACGGAACGCCGTCTTGGCCACGTCGTCCGGGTGAACTCGGACCTGATGATATCCGGAGTGGAGATCCAACTTGGAAAAGAAACGAGCCCCATGGAGTTCATCCAAGAGCTCCTCGACGACGGGTATCGGAAACTTATCTTTGACCGTGGCGGTGTTGAGAGCACGGTAATCGACGCAGAATCGCCTTGTGTTATCAGTCTTCTTGACAAGCAGAATTGGTGCAGAGAACGGCGATGTGCTGGGCCGTATGATGCCGCGCTGCAGCATGTCCGCGCACTGGGTCTCAAGCTCATCCTTCTGGAGCTGCGGGTACCGATACGGGCGGACTACGACGGGAGCTGTGTTAGGTAGTAGATGAATTCTGTGGTCGCACGACCTAGTCGGTGGCAGTCCTTCGGGTGGATCAAACAGCCCTGTGAATGACTCTAGCAAGCAGTCCAGCAGCTCGGGCTCAGTTCCTCGTGCGGTATGGACCCTGGCGGCCTGAAGACTCCCCGTGGGCGGAATGTCCGTGCGAGTAGACCCGATACCCTTCCACAGGATACGGCGACCTTGGTGTGTGAACGCCATAGAGAGGTCATCAAAATCCCACAAGATGGGTCCCAACGTGCGGAGCCAAGCCACGCCGAGGACCATGTCATGGCAGTCCAGGGGAATGGTGTAGCAGTCCAGGGTGAAGAACTCGTCCCCAATTCGGACGGCGACGTCACGCGCGAGTCCTTCACACGCTACACGGTCTCCATTGGCCACTATCACGTGAGTGTTGCGGCTGTCCTAGACGGAGAGCTGAAAGGATCAAAATGCCCAAGATGGGGGGGGGGGTGAATTGGGCTCTTTTTAATTTCTAAACAAGAATTAAACCTATAAAGAGCCAATTAACCCCCTAGTGCCTACCGCTTGTGTGTCCTAGCTAGAAAACGGTGGCAAGTCAATAGAAAGCGAAAACTTCCTACACAATTCTAGTATGAATTGAATGACAAGTGCGGAAAGTAATGCGGTAAGAAAGAGCTAGGGAAAGAGATGCTTGACACGGCGATGTTTTGCCGAGGTATCGAGGAGTCGACACTCCCCCCTAGTCCTCGTTGGAGCACCTCGCAAGGTGTAGCTCCCCCTCAATCCCGCGCAAGGGATGAGTGCTCTCTACGGGCTGATTCTTCGCCACTCCGGCTCGGTGAATCGCCCACAATCGATCACAAACGTCGATGGAGAAGGGCCGCCGACAATCCTCCGGCGATCACCTTTCTCCAAGCACCACCGGACCGTCTAGGTGATGTCGATCACCAAGAGTAACAAGCTTCGATCTTCGCTTGACTCACTCTAGCTTCACAACTAGAGGATGCACACTTGAACTCTTGGATGAACTAGAGGAGAGGATGGATGGATTCGCGAATCACTCTCTCACTCTAGGGCTCTTGCTCTCTTCCCAACCTTCTCAACAAACTCAGCAACTCAAATGAGCAAAGGCAAGGTGGGAGAGAAGTGTGAGAAACTATAAATAGCCCCTCAGAAAACTGCCTCGGGCTGGCAACTTAAGTTGGCGACGGACGCTCCGTCGACTAGGCGACGGACGCTCCATCGCATGCCCCAACGGCTAGTTCTGTTCATAGTTTGGGCGACGGACGCTCCGACGCCTAAGCGACAGACGCTCCGACGCCCTGCCCAACGGCTAGTTCTGACACGCTTTTCCCAGCGACAGACGCTCCGTCACAGGGGCGACGAACGCTCATCCCAGCGTCCGACGCTGCACTCTGGCTCGGGCTGAAAAACACCCTCTCTGGAAGGTCGACGGACGCTCTCCAAGCGTCCGACGCCTGACCGACGGACAGCGTGCGTCGGACCTTGAAAAACTTAGCCAGAAAACATCTCCACTGGAAGGTCGACGGACGCTGTGGACTCAACCACCCAGCGTCCGACGCCTTTGTCCGACGCCTCCGTCAGGAGCGTCCGTCGCCCAGAAAACAGTTCTATCAACTTCGTTTTTCGTCGCGATGAATATGGAAGTTGTTCTAGGCTATCTTACGGTCAACGTAGGCTTGGTTAGAGCTATGGAAGACAAGTGTGCACCACACATAGTTCATGAAGCTTTCCTAAGTCAAGCTACTAGTCTCAACCCCTCTTAATAGTACGGTCAAAGATCAAAAGAGAGACCCTATCTATTTCTAAGTGCCCTTCATCACCTTATGACACTTAGCCTATCATTCTAGGGTCTTCATCATGTCTCTTTGAAATCCGAAATGATATCCATCTTAGGGGCTAAGTGATGACCATTAATGCCCATTCTTGTTGATCACTATGGCTAAGCTACGCATAGCTTCTGCAAAACACACGTTAGCCATAATAATCTCTAATTGTCGTTAATCACCGAAACCAACTAGGGTCATGATTCTTCAAGAGCCCCGCATGTCGTGCTGCTTCCAAACTATCAAAGTTGTGAGTAGAACCTGAGTCCAGCAAGGCGGTGAACTCGTGGCGGCCAATCTGCACCCGAAGCCGCATGGTGTCTCTGGTGCGTATGCCCGTGATGGCAGAGAGGGAGATCAGCGGCTCCTCTGGATCGAATGGGGTCTGAGGCTCCTGTGTTGTCGGCGTTGGCGGTGTGTCATCATCCGGTTCCTCCACTGTGTAATCTAAGGCCACCAGATAGAACAATCGGGCACACTTGTGACCACGTACATATTGCTCGTCACAATTGTAGCACAAACCTTGTTTGCGTCGTTCCGCCATCTCGTCGGGTGTCAGGCGCTTGAAAGCACCTGGATGCCCGACTGCTTTTGGGCTGTAGAGGGACCGACGCCCGGCAGCGCTGGCGCGGCCCATGGTGCAGGCGGCTGGTTCCCGGTGCATGGCGGCCGTGGCGTTGTGTTGGCGCCGGCAGAGCCAGCAACGGAGCTGAGTTGCGGTGTTCGTAGGCCCGTGCCAATCTCATGGCGCGTTGAAGATCTTGCGGCTTGTGGAGCTCCACCTCCATGCGGATCACTTCTGGCAGACCCCCGGTGAACAACTGAGCTTTCTGGAGCGGGGTCAGGGGTCCCGCATGCGCCGCGCGCGCCTGGAAGGCGTTGCTGTAGACGTCCACGGTTGACGCGAACGACAGCCGCGCGAGATCCGCCAGGTGGTTTGTACTTAGTGGCGGACCAAAGCGCTGCTGACACAGCTCACGGAACACCTCCCATGAAGGTCGGCCGATATCAGATTCCAGAAGCAGGTACCATTGCTGAGCCGGCCCGATGAGATGGTACGATGCCAGCCACACTCGGTCATGCGGTGGTGTTTGCTGGCCGTAGAAGAACTGTTCGCATCTGTTCAGCCAACCCAAGGGGTCCTCCTTGCCCTCGAAGGTCGGGAACGACAGTTTGTGGTAGCGGGGAACAATGCCGTGTTCAGGTCGCGGCGGTGGTGGAGGCCACAACGGCGGCGCTGGAGGGTAGCCTGGCATGACCGCAGATGGCGGAATATTTCGCATGATCTCAGAGAACGATGGAATGGGCGATGGAGAGTGTGGAAAGGCGATCTGGGTGATTGGAACGAACGTCGACGACATTGGCACTGATGGCGACTGCAGCCCAGATGTTGCCACGGGCGCCGCCGAACGTGGCATGGCCGACGCCGCCGATTGCGCGGGGCCAGATACCTCGGATGAGGAGAGCGCTGGCAGACCCCCATAGCCCGGCAGGCCGTATGGCAGCAGATGGGACGTAGACGACGACGGCCGGCTTTCCACGGCCGTGAGGCGGAGGGAGAGCTCGCCTATTTGGCGCTGCATGCCATAGATGGCTCTGGTGAGATCTTGGATCGCGTCCGTGGCGGATTGGGGTGGTGGTGGTATGGAGTGCGGTGGCATGGAGGAGGCGGCCGACATGGTGGCGGTGGAGACGGCGGCGGTGGTGGCAGGAGGCAAGGATGCGGCGGGTCCTGACATTGATACCAGGTTGTTACGGCCTGAGCCGCTGCGAAGGCCGTAGGGGTGGAAGGTTGCCGGGCGAGGTCTACGTGCCCGGCGGCGAGTGGGCGATGCCGTGCTCGGCGTCGAGAGTTAGTAGATGGGAATTGCGAGGGTGGCGCGGAAGCGCCCGAGGAGCACGAGAGAGATACTCAATCTCTGGCTAGGTTCATTGATCTCAAAGTTTAGGCCTTATAGGCTTACAGACTCGCTAACAGACTCCACGAATAACTTGAACTGACTTGCTAACAGACTCCACCAAATACTGACTCACACAACTAACTTGATTCAAAAGCGCATATAGATACTATTTACCCAGCTAACTCGGCTGGGAGCCCCTGATGGTGCGCACGAACCTAGAGTTCGGCTCTCTCCTTCCCGCGGCTATTCAGCCACTTGACTTGTGCCTACGGTGGTATTGCTTGCCCACCATAACAGTTTCCCTCCAGTTGTGTAATCTTTCAGTTGATTTGACTATGGTTGAAGGTATCTGATGCTGCTACCAAGATATGAAATTAATATAATTCAGTGTCCAAGCTTGTGTACTGCAGACAACAAGATCCAATTGAATGAAGGCCAAAAGATAGACTTGAAGAAATCCATGGGAATATAATGATGTTCAAACTTGTTTCGAACGCAAAAATGCAGCAATCAGAAGAGTCACAATAGGGGTTTGAGTTATTCAGTTATGTGTAGTGAGTTGCGTTTTTTTTCTCGACAGTGCACGCCCCTTTTGGTTTCTGGTTTGGCCTTCCTTTTTTTTGTTTTCAGTCATTTATTTTTTTGCTCAGTTGGTAATCAGGGCGTGGTTGTCGGTTTGTAAATTTTTTCTGTTTTTTATTCTATCTATCAGCTAATAAAACTGCGACAAAGCTTTTGCCATTCTTTCCAAAAATGTACCTTGCAAGACATGAATAAGCATTATACTATTTATTAATGAAAATTTGTAAAAATGTATAGCATTTTTCGTGAATTCAAAAAATAGTTGGCAAATAAAAGCATTGGATACCTTATTTTTACTATATATTTATTGGATTCTTGTTATCGAGATATTGAAAATAAATTGTTTTGTCTAATTTGAAATAAATACTTCTTTGCTGTTTTTATCATAGCTTTTGATTTAAGGCCTAATATTATACAGAGTTTTGTTGGTTAGTCTTCTCAATCATGGATTGGTGCTAAATGGTTGAGAGTAAGAGGTTTAAAATTTTGGGACCCCGGAGCAACGCACGGACATTTGCTAGTAAAGCAGATGTCGGCAACAGCACGGCGCTGTCCCGTCGCGGATGGCGTAATCCCCGGGCCGGTCCGCCGTCCGATCCTTCCGTTCCATCGCTGTCCAGGCGCTCCCGTTCCCCCGCCCGGCCAGACTTCGTCAACGTTTTCCGACCTCGACGCGACCCGACGGCACCGCGCGGCCCGCACCGTTCTCGCTTCGGGTCTCGTCACGTCGCCTTCCCGGTCGCGCGGCCCCAGCGTCCGTCACTCGACTCAACTCTCACCTCACTTCCGCCGTCGATGACTCGGTCCTGCACCGCTGTCCAGCACCACACCAACGTAGCTACCCGTAGTAGGCACTGTGGAAGAAAGCGGGCGGCCGCGCGCGGCGCGATCGACCGACCGATCGTGTGGATCGACCTGCCAACAACGTCGCTCGACCGGGGACCAATCATCGTCCAGCCTATCCGCGGCTTCTGGAGCTTGTTTGTTGCCACTAGCTATCTAGTCGGTGCTAGCTCGCGACAACGTACCAATAATTCAGCGGACGGGACCCCGGCCCTGTTGCTGCTGCTGCCGATATCATATTTTTTTTAGATGAAAGGTTTCTCCTGCTTTTATATTTCAAAAAGCCAAAAACATCCAGTACACTGCCGATATCATATTGTATATTCATGTCATCAGGGACACACACACCCATTGCCTCATGCATATGATGCATGCATGCATGGATCCGGTCCTGTGCAGTTGAGTGGTGGCTACTGGCTAGAGAAGAGTAGTGCTTGGGGGAAATAAGCGAGACGTGGCAGATGAAAGTAGACGAGCTAGGTAGCTTTCCTGCTGCGAGTAAGAACAAGCTAGTTTTGTGTGAGCACCATGCGTGATGCGTGTCATGCCTGTGCCCTGTAGTAGTATATATATGTACCTTCACAGTACATACAGGCATGATCCAGTAATAAGTCAGTGCGCTGAGATCTTTTCCTTAATGAATGCATGCTATGGAAACAATTATTTGGAGCTAGCAGCACAATGCTCGAAATAATAACTGGCTCCAGATCGATCGATGAGATGAAGACATCAGCAGATCAACTCAATACCAGTGGTCACTTGGTCTTGTTGAGGTATAGAGGCACCGAGGCCAGCTACTACCTTTACTACCTCTCCGACAGTCCGATCCATGCTACTAGCACTAGCTAGTACTCCACACTCCAGTACTCCACACTCCTTCCACATCCACCGGAGCATTATATTGGCCTCTCACCAATCACGGCAATCAGGCACCCATGCTAGCGCGGCTGGCAAGAAACGCGATGCTTCTGATATCTTCTCTAAAAATCGCTACAATCTCACCTCACTCTAAGCCACCTATGGTCTCGCCTGCCTTGATCATCCGGTGGTTTTCGTAGCTGATAAGTCGACTAATGTTAGTTTGTTGTGAGAGAAAAATATTATATCATCACTGATAGGTTAGACTCATAGGTTTCCACGAATAAGGCCATGAAGGGAGACTTATGCGAAGCTATTATATTAGACGCGTATACCCTTGTACTTTCGTTCCGATTGAACCTCTAGTTCCACACTGCAATAATCCTGGTGCAGCATGGAGGCAAATTGTCGCCATGCACGATGGAACATGCAAGCTTATGAGTATATCAATTAGAATTATCGCCTCGCGGCATGTATATACGATCAGAGTACGTTTCAATTTCTATGGCGCGCAACAAATCTCTAGACCAAAAGCAATAATAATATAAGTACTCTCTCAATTTTATAGAATCAAAGTATTTTAATTTTGATCAAATTTATGTGATAATATAATAACATTTATAATATCAACGAAATATCATTAGATTATTCATCAATTATATTTTTATATACTTATTGGATGTCATAATCTTGGGGGCCTATTTAGTTCCATCCCAAAATCTAAAATGCCAACTATTTTGGATTCCAAAATTCAAAATTCAAAATATTTCAGGGGTGTTTAGTTTCAACTAAAGTTTGGCTTATTTTGGATTCTAATGATGGGGATTGTGACGGTGGCACACACACCAATGCAAATTTTAGGTTATTTTGGCCTCTTGAGTCCAAAACCCAAAATAGGGAATGAACCACTTTTTGCCAAATATTTTGGGTGGTGTTTAGTTCCATTTTGCAAAATCAAAAACCAAAACCCAAAATATTTTGGATTTCATGGGGATCTAAACAGACCCTTGATAATTTTATCTATAGTTTTGATCAAAATTAAAATGCTTTGTGTCGGGTACAAAGGTAAGGGGTACCCTAAACCCTTCAATAAACTGACGCTCAACATAGCAACCATTTTTAAGACAGGATCCGACCAGCCGCTCGAGTCCATGAAGGAAGGCCCATCACACGAAAGCCACCCGCACCGGCAACAGGAGCCAGTCGTGGGCCGGCCCATCTCTGGAGAAACAGACGGACAAGGGGTCGAACGAACGACCCCTCCGCCTCCGCCTCGACCCCGACTGACGGACAAGGGGTCGAACGAACGACCCCTCCGCCTCCGCCTCGACCCTGAATGACAGACGGGGGTCGAACGAACGACCCCCGGGCGGGAAGCTCAATCAGTTCACCTGCTCCTGATATGGGGTATAGGGGATCCGATGCGCCTACCTGCCCCCGCCTAACGCCATGGGCGCCTGCGACCGCAGTCAAATCCATCAACTCACCGCCCATGCCCTGGACCTCCGTCAACTGTGCTACCGCTGTAGCCATGTCGCGAGTACGGACTACAGAGGCACCCCTCAAAGCCATGAACAGGACAACCCTCGACTGTGTCTTCAGGGATACGACAAGGCATGCAGGTCTCGACACCCCCTCGACCAGGGCGCTCGACCCCTGCCTCCAACCACTCCGGTATGAGACCCGTCTCGTCCGCTCCGTCCCGCTTCAGCTGTAGGACTCGCATTCGTCTACAGAAGGTCAACCCTGCTGCGCCGTGACGTGCCACAGCGTCCAGTCCGCCATCACCATGCCCGAGAGCACCGGAAGGACGCGAAGGCCACGCCGCCACAGTGATCGACGTCCCTTCGCCAGCATGGCGCCGCGAACACCCCTCCCATACCTCTACAGTCTAGGAATTTTGTACTCTCAGGCCTCCCCTTGGTCTATAAAAGGGGATGCTGGGATAGAAGGAGGGGGCTCTCTTCCGAATTCGGAGGAAAAAACCCACCTACGTTAGTTTCATACCACACCCCCGACTGCTCGATCGACCTCTCAAGCAATCAACCTACTACCTAGGACAGCCCTGCTGGCCCTAGGCCTTAGCTCATCCTGAGCACCCCCGTGTAAACCAGCTTGTACTCCCCCCTGTACGAGCACTTCGGTGCAAGATAATACAATCCATCCTCCCCCGCTGCACGTAGGGCCTTTTTTGCCCGAACCAGGATAAATCTTGTGTTCTTCTTGCATCACATCTGGGAGAGGGAGCACGCAATATACAAATTTACTAGCCGGTGGTCTTAACCCCCTGGGTCATAACACCGACAGTTGGCGCGCCAGGTAGGGGGGTTTGCGTGTCGATCAACTCCGAACTACTCTCCCAGATGGATTCCACGATCCCATTACTTCTATTCTCCGCCACCATCTGGTTCGGGAGCCTAGAGTTCATGTCCACGGGCCACGGCCACGACATGGTCCTACTCTCGGCTAGCGGCATGGACAGTAGCAGCTCCGGCACGCCGGGGCCAAGGAGGACCAGGCGACGGTCCCACCACTCGCGCCTTTTGCCTGCGACCAGGAGGGGGCGCGAACAACGCCGCCGCACTCTTCACTGCGCGGATCCCGAGACGCTGGATGCCATCCCCCCGGCTCCAGTTGGCGACACAGTTCTCCCCTTCGGGAGCCTGTTTGACCCATGCTTGCGGGGCGGGGCGGGTATCTCTCTGAGCCTGACTTTGGCTCTGCCATACCGTCATCTCAGAGGGTCCCCGTGGCTTCTTCGACATACTCGGCCGCGCCGCCGCCGCATAACCTGTTTCCACACGGGCTCTACAACAGCGCCAGACTCTGTTCTGCTTTTGTAGGCTCGCAGATGCAGACACGCTGCGGGTCTCCAGGGAACCTGCTACGTGCGACGACCAGCCTCGTCACCACCTCTCCGCCGGACGAGCGCTCGGAGCCACGACGACCCCCGATCCCGGGTTGTCACACCTGGGGCACGTTACGACGACAGCTGGAGGAGGAGCGCAGGGGATCTTTTCCCAGCCTCTACCACGGCTACCCCGACTCGGACTCCCCGATGAAGATTACGATCCCACCTGGGAATGCTTCCACCTCGACGGTCAGGTCGATTCCCAGGACGACGTCAATGACGCCGCGGCCACGGATGAAGGAGGAGGGGGCAACGCTACACCAGTGCGAAACGCCGACCACCCGAGTCCTGACAAAGCCAATCCACCTCAGGACGTCCAGATCGCGCAAGTCCGAGAGATGCTCGCCAAGCTCGAGGAAGAACGCCTACGACTTCAGTAGCTCGAGCACGCCCTCGAGCGAGATCGCGGGCGCCCACAGGGTGGAGGAGCTCGCGAGCGGGCTCGGGAAGTCCATCGACAGATCATCGAGGAGGGGGCAAACGAGCGCTGCGTCTATAACCGTGCCAGCCAAAATGTCGTAGCGGCTGCAATGCTGCTTCGTGACATGCCGGCGCAATCGACACCCCAAGCGCGACGCATCAGGAACGAAATCCAGGGGCTTCTCCAAACCACGGCCGTACAGCAGGCGGAGAGCTCGGCCTCGAGGCGTAGAGGAGCTGCCTCCGAGCATCAGGACGTACCCCCTCGACAGAATCGAGAGGTATTCGTCCACCAAGACAAAACGCCCCAAGGCAGATTAAAGTGACGACCAGTTCGAGACCGCATCGTCGACGATCGACCACCGCGGGAGAACAATCGACGTCGGCACAACGACGCTGAGGCTCGAAGTTACAGCGCTCACCGAGGAGGGCGCTACGACAGTGACGAAGATCGAAGTCGATCTCCGGAACCACCAGGGCCATGAGTCTTCGGCAGGACCATCCGACGAACCGCCTTGCCCGTCTGCTTCCGTCCACCCACCAGCCTGGTCAAGTACAACGGTGAAACCAAGTCGGAGCTCTGGCTTGCTGACTTCAGGCTGGCGTGTCAGCTAGGAGGAGCCGACAACGACCACGTCATCATTCGGCAACTCCCGCTCTTCCTCTCCGACACTGCTCGAAGATGGCTCGAGGAGCTCCCCCCGAACTTGATCGAAGACTGGCTCGACCTGGTCAGGATCTTCGAAGGGAACTTCAAAGGCACCTACGAGCGGCCAGGGAACTCCTGGGATCTCCGCAGCTGCAAGCAGAATCTAGGGGAGACCCTCCGCGCTTTCACCCGTCGGTTTTCGAGGCAGCGTACCGCGCTAACCCACATCTCCGACCACGACGTCATCACGACGTTCATCGCCGGAACTACCTGCAAGGAGTTGGTGCGGGAGCTGGGACGGAACACCCCCAAGACCGCCAACGAGCTCATGGACATCGTCGCCAACTACGCATCCGGCGAGGAAGCCGTTGGCGTATTCTTCTATGCAACCCCAGACAAGGGGAAGGCCAAGGCGGACGAGCCCGAGGACTCGAACAACGGGCCCAAGAGGAACAACGAAAACAACAACAACAAGAAGAAGAAGAAGAAGAAGAACCAGCCGGGTCGATGTGACGTCGAGCCCGACGATCTTGTCGCTGCGGTGGACAAGAAAAAGCCTCGAGGGCCCCCTCTCGACGGGGGCATCTTCGACAAGATGCTGAAAGAGCCCTGCCCCTATCACACGGGACTGACCAACCACAGTCTCGAGGACTGTGTCATGCTCAAGAAGCACTTCAACTCTCTCGGCTTCAAGAAAGACGACAAGAAGGGGGATCCGCACGACGGGGACGACGGCAAGAACGGGGGCTTCCCCGAGGTTCACGATTGCTACATGATCTACGGGGGACCCTCGACCCGACTCGGTACGCGTCAGCATAAGAGGGACCGTCGAGAGGTCTTCTCCGTTCGAGCCTAGGCTCCTCGATACCTCGACTGGTCCCACACGCCGATCACCTTCGACCAGGACGACCACCCCCCGAGCACCTCCCCAACGCAGGGGTCTACCCGCTCGTCGTTGACCCGATCGTACTCAACACCCGCCTCACCAAGGTACTCATGGATGGGGGAAGCAGCCTCAACATCATCTACGTCGCGACCCTCGACCTCCTAGGGATCCCGAGGACCGCGCTCTTACCCAGCGCGGGAGGATTCCACGGGGTCATCCCAGGAAAGAAGGCACTCCCGATCGGCCGCGTCAAGCTACCCGTCTGCTTCGGCACCCCCTCGAACTTACGAAAGGAGGATCTGACCTTCGAGGTGGTCGCGTTCCGTGGCATCTACCACGCCATCATCGGTCGACCACGGTACGCCAAGTTCATGGCGATCCCGAACTACGCCTACCTCAAGCTGAAGATGCCAGGGCCCATGGGGGTCATCACCGTCGGCACCTCCTACGAGCACGCATACGACTGCGACATCGAGTGCGTGGAAAACGCCAAAGCCATCGAGGAGTCGGCCGTCCTCGCGGCCCTCGACGACTTGTCCAAGGAGATCCCCGACCCCAAGCGACACGCCGGCAACTTCGAGCCTGCGGAGGACACCAAGACCGTCCCGCTCGATCCCGGCCACGCGGATGGGAAGGCGCTGACAATCAGCGCCACCCTTGAGCCTAAATAGAAAGCCGTGCTCGTTGACTTTCTCCATGCGAATGCTGACGTGTTTGCATGGAGTCCCTCGGATATGCAGGGCATCCCGAGGGAGGTCGCCGAGCACTCCTTGGACATCCGAGCCGGGTCCAAACCGGTGAAGCAACGGCTGTGCCGTTTCAACGAGGAGAAGCGCGAATCATCGGGGAGGAGGTCGACAAGCTTTTGAAGGCCGGATTCATCAAGGAGGTACATCATCCCGAGTGGTTGGCAAATCCCGTACTTGTTAAGAAAAAGAATGGAAAAGATAGGAGGTGCGTAGACTACATTAGTTTAAATAAAGCATGTCCCAAGGTCCCTTTTCCATTACCACGTATCGATCAAATAATAGATTCCACTGCGGGATGTGAAACTCTCTGCTTCCTTAATGCTTATTCTGGCTATCACCAAATAAAGATGAAGGAGTCCGATCAGCTCGCGACTTCCTTCATCACCCCCTTTGGCATGTTTTGCTATCTCACTATGCCCTTCGGTTTGCGAAACGTCGGGGCCACGTATCAGCGATGCATGCTCCACGTCTTTGGGAAACACATAAGGCCAACCGTCGAAGCCTACGTCGATGACATCGTGGTCAAGTCCAAAACAGTCGGAAACCTGGTCGGAGATCTCGAGATCGCGTTTGGGTGCCTCTGGGCAAACCACATAAAACTAAACCCTGAGAAGTGTGTCTTCGGAGTTCCTCGAGGCATGCTCCTAGGGTACATAGTTTCCCAACGCGGGATCGAGGCCAACCCCGAGAAGGTAACCGCAATCACAAGGATGGGCCCGATCAACGACCTTAAAGGCGTGCAAAGGGTCACGGGGTGCCTCGCCACCCTCAACCGGTTCATCTCAAGGCTCGGAGAGAAGGCACTACCCCTTTACCGCCTCCTGAAGAAAACGGAACACTTCGCGTGGACCGTCGAGGCTGAGGAATCGCTCTCCAAGGTCAAAGCCTTGCTCACCTCGTCACCTGTCTTAGTACCCTCGAGCCCAGCCGAGCCCCTCTTGCTCTATGTCGCGGCAACTACCCAGGTAGTCAGCGCTGCCGTAGTGGTCGAGAGGGCGGAAGAAGGACATGCCCTGCCAGTTCAGAGGCCTGTCTACTTCGTGAGCGAGGTACTTTCCGAGACTAAGACGAGATACCCCCACATCCAGAAGCTGTTGTACGCCATCGTCCTCACTCGGCGCAAGCTCAAGCACTATTTCCAGGGCCACCCGGTCACTGTGGTCTCATGTTTCCCCCTCGGGGAGATAATCCAGAACCGGGAGGCGTCTGGAAGAATCGCCAAGTGGTCGGTCAAGCTCATGGGGGAAACCCTCTCCTACGCCCCTCGGAAGGCCATCAAGTCTCAGGTATTGGCAGATTTCATTGCAGAATGGACTGACACCCAACTACCCCCGACGCAAGTTCAGACCGAGCTCTGGACTAGGTACTTCGACGGATCGTTGATGAAGACGGGGGCAAGTGCCGGATTGCTATTCATATCACCCTCAGGGGTTCACATGCGCTACGCCATCCGCCTCCGCTTCCCCGCTTCCAACAGCGTAGCCGAGTACGAGGCCCTCATCACCGGTCTGCGCATCGCCATCGAGCTCGGGGTCCGACGCCTCGACGTCCGGGGGGACTCGCAGTTGGTAATCGACCAAGTGATGAAAGATTCGAGCTGCCATGACCCCAAGATGGAAGCCTACTGCAAGGAATTCTGAAAGCTCGATGACAAATTCTACGGCCTCGAGCTCAACCACATCGCCCGCCGGTACAACGAAGCCGCGACGAGCTTGCCAAAACCGCATCTACTCGAGGTACGGTTCCTCCCGACGTCTTCTCGAGGGACCTTCACGAGCCGTCCGTCGACCTAGGCTCAGGGGCTCCCGCCCTCGAGCAAGGGGTCGATCCACCCCCTTCCACCGATCCCCCCTCGAACAGGAAAGAAGTCATGGAGATCGCTGGAACAGCCGCAACACCAACCCCCTCGACGGACTGGCGCACACCCTACCTCGAGTATCTGTACAGGGTGAGATCCCAGAGGACCGCACCGAAGCCCGCCGTATAGCCCGATGCGCCAAAACCTACATCTTGTATGGGGATGGCCGTGAGTTGTACCGACGCAGCCCTACCGGGGTACTTCAACGTTGCCTCACCCTCGCGGAGGGGAGGGCACTGTTGAAGGACCTACACTCGGGGGCTTGCAGCCACCACGCGGCGCCAAGAACGCTGGTAGGAAGTGCCTTTCGACAAGGCTTCTACTGGCCGACAGCCGTCACCGATGCCACCAAACTCGTTCGATCTTGCAAGGGATGCCAATTCTACGCCAGGAAGACCCACCTACCCGCCCAAGCTCTTCAGATGATACCCATAACTTGGCCATTCGTAGTATGGGGGCTCGACATGGTTGGCCCCCTGAAGAGAACCAAAGGTGGCCACACCCACCTCCTCGTGACTGTAGACAAGTTCTCAAAATGGATCGAGGCTCGACCCATCGCCAACATTCAGTCTCGACAAGCCGTGCTATTCTTCACCGACATCATCCACCGCTTTGGGGTCCCCAACGTCATCATCACCGACAATGGCACCCAGTTCACCGGCCAAAAGTTCCTGGACTTCTGTGGCCACCACCACATCAGGGTGAATTGGTCTGCAGTCGCCAACCCTCGAACTTACGGCCAGGTCGAGCGCGCCAATGGTATGGTTTTACAGGGCCTAAAGCCAAGGATCTTTGATTGGCTAAACAAGCATGGCAAAAGATGGGTCGACGAGTTGCCCGCTATGCGATGGAGTCTCCGGATGACACCAAGTCGAGCCACGGGGTTCTCCCCGTTCTTCTTGGTCTATGGGTCCGAGGCCGTCCTCCCCACTGATCTCGAATACGGGTCCCCTCGACTAAAAGCCTACAGCGAGCAAGCCAACACAGCAGCCCGAGAGGACTCCCTCGACCAGCTCGAGGAAGCCCGAGACGTGGCCCTCTTCAAGTCGGCAAAGTACCAGCAAACGCTGCAGCGCTACCATGACAAAAACATACGCAAAAGGGACCTCGACGTCGGCGACCTCGTACTACGCCGCCGACAAAGCAACAAGGGACGTCACAAGCTGACGCCACTTTGGGAAGGACCCTTCATCGTGGCAGAAGTGCTAAAGCCAGACACTTACAAGCTGAAGAACGACAAGGGTGAAATCCTCACCAACGCATGGAACATCGAACAGCTACGTCGCTTCTACCCCTAAGGCCTCGAGGCCTCGTACATTTTCCGCATTATGTACACTTATCGCATTATGAATGAACAAAATGTTCTCGAAATACATTTCACATTTGTTCGTAACTCTAAGGTAGCCTCGACTCTGCTCCGACAAAGTCAAGCCTCCCTCGGGGGCTGACAGGGGGGGACCCCCCTCCTGAGTCCTCTAAAAACCCGAACGTTTTTTCAAAACTTGGCTTTCCCTCTCGATCTTCGCCTCGAGTACGCTTCACCGCTAAGTAAAAAACACCTCGAACTCCCTAAGGGTCGAGGGCCGTTGAGCCGGGGACTCTCCTACACCTCAGGGCTATGGTATCCCAACTCGCTCCCCCACTCCAGGGATACGAGCGTGCGTCGAATACTTAGTCCATAAGCGACGACTCAGGCAAAGAGAAACAGAGACAGCTCGAGAAATAAAAACAACCAGATGCATCCCAAACAAAATGCATTAAAATTAAGAAGCCCCCAGGGGCTCGACATCGTATCATTACAAAAGCTAAACTATTACATGGACCTTCTTGTCCAGATTTGGCTCACAGGCCTCGTCTACTCGTTGCCATCTCCATTCGCCGAAGGGAGCACTTCAGGCTCGAAGAGCTTTGCCAGCTCGCCTCCGGGCACCTCTGCGGCCTCGATCAGCTCATGGCACCTCACCACGTTCTCCTCTTCCGTCAGCCTCGGGTCGGTGACGAAGCCGCTAGATACGACGTTGAAGTCATAGATATAGCCCGAGCGGACGACCGCGAGCGCCCGCTTCACACCCACGTGCAGAGCAGCACGGACTTGCTCCGTCATCTCTTGCGTCATGGAGTAGAAGCGGCGCAGGAGGGAGT
Organism: Microstegium vimineum; assembly: GCA_022036555.1. Taxonomy (NCBI): domain Eukaryota; kingdom Viridiplantae; phylum Streptophyta; class Magnoliopsida; order Poales; family Poaceae; genus Microstegium; species Microstegium vimineum. Next base: position 66,234,466 of record CM039122.1, on the reverse strand, counting down.
CTCCTCGTGCATCGCCCTCGACCGCCGGCTCCGGCTCGACCCCCAGGTCATCGCAGAAGGAGGAGATGGCGCCCTCGAGCCTCTCGTTCAGGCCCGCCTCCGCCCCGAGGAGGCCCTGAAGACTGGTCAGATCCTCGTGGGCTCGGGCCTTTTCCGCTGCGAGCTTTGCCAAGACGAGTACAGGACTCAGTCAAAACCAAAAAGTAGGGGAAGGGTCAAACCAGGCAAGCTCAAAAGCACTTCCAAAAAACTCACCTTTGGCATGAGCCTCCAGGGTGACGTAGCCCTGCTCGGACCTTTGAAGTTGATGGCGGACGTCGACGAGCTCCGCAGCTTGGTCGCCGTTCTTAGCCTGGAGGTCCTCGATGACCTTGCCAGCACCATCGAGGGCCCTCTTCTGGTTAGCCGCCACCTCCCCCAGAGTGGCGATCTGGGTCCGGGCCTTCTCCTCCGCGACACCCAGCGCGTCGCGTTCACGGGAGACGGCGTCAATATCCCCCTGGAGCTCCCGGATACCCTCCGCCGCCAGAGTCAGCTCCTCCCTCAGCTGGGCGGCCTCCTCCTCCGCCTTGCGCCGGGCCTCCTGGGCAGCATCCCGCTGCTGCCCGACCTCGATAACCGCCTTGAGGGCGGCCTCAACCCTCGACTGCGCCGTCTCCTGGGCGGCCCAGGCTCCCTCCTGCGCAGCCGCCACCTCGGCCTTCGCCTGGGCGACCTTGGCCTCGGCCCTCGACCGCGCCCGGGAGGTCTCCTCCTAGGGGACCTTGGCCTCCTCTTGCGCGGCTACCGCCTCGGCTTTCGCCTGAATGGCCTCGGCTTCCGCCTTCTCTAGCGAAGCACGGAGGGTAGGAAGCTGGTCCTGCGCCCGGAGGATGAACTGGGACTTGTCGTACGACCTCGCCCTTAGTGCCTACCAGGGACAAAAAGGAAGGTCATCAGAAAGGAGCAGTGAAATAACCAAGGCAAATCTAAAGGGAAGGGATAAAACTTACCTCCATCCCCCGGAGCAAATCCGTGGAAGCAACCTCCGCCGACAGGCGCACCACGTGCTCGAGCCACGCCCGGAACTCCTCCAGGTGCTCCCACTCCCCGAGCTCGGCCTGATCGTCGAGCTTGAAGAAGGTGCGCCCTGGGTCTCGGGGGTCGGCCAGCTCGAGGGGCTCCTGCCCCCAGAACCCACTGCGGCGATCGATCCTCTCCTGGACCTCCCGCATGATGCCCTGGCGCATCTCGGGGCCACCCCCGTGGAGCACCACCCGCTCCGCCAGAGTAGGGAAGGGAGCCACCCCCTCGAGCTGGGCTCTCCCGGCCTCGGGGTCACCTTGCGAGGCCGCCGCCGGCCCCTCCGAGCCATCGCCCCTAGGCGGGAGAAGTCCCCACCGGGAGAACAACCCTGCACGGTGAAGAAAGCAAACGATCAACACCCAGTGCCGCAGGCTCACCACGGGTCGACTAAGGTAGAGGAAGGATTACCTCGAGACGACGATTGCCCGACCTCGAGACGAGGCTGAGCTGACTCCTCGGACATTATCACGTCCGCCGCGCCGCTTCTCTATAGCACCACAACGGCCCCTCCGAGCCATCGCCCCTAGGCGGGAGAAGTCCCCGCCGGGAGAACAACCCTGCGCGGTGAAGAAAGCAAACGATCAGCACGCAGTGCCGCAAGCTCACCACGGGTCGACTAAGGTAGAGGAAGGATTACCTCGAGACGACGATTGCCCGACCTCGAGACGAGGCTGAGCTGACGCCTCGGACATTATCACGTCCGCCACGCCGCTTCTCTGTAGCGTCGCAACGGCCCCCTCCGGTTCTGACGAAAGGGTCGTCGCTGCGGCCATCTCCGCCGGGTCCACCAGCTCCGCCACCATCTCGGCCACCTCTTCAGCAGTAGCCGTCACCGACGTCCCCGCCATCTCCACTACAGGCGTCGCCTCGAGCTGCTCGGCCCGTCCCCCCTCCTCAGGCTCTGGAACCGGCGCCGAAGTCCCCTCAATGAAGGCCTCCGTCAGCGATGGCTCCTCCGCTGCGGCAGCAGCAGCGCCCCCGCACTCGAGTCACAAACGTGCCTCCCGTGACGCGAGGCTCTCGGGCCACCGCCTCGGCGCCGGGCGCTCCGACGTCTCTCCCTTGCCAACGAGGGTCAGGTTGACCACCTCTACTTCTATGGTGGCTTGGGGCTCGACCCCCTCTGTCACGGCCGTCGTCGACGCTGGCCCTGCGCCTTCTGAGGCTGCGGACACACCTCCCTCCAACGGGTGGTTGGGCACGGCCTCGACCGCCACACGGGCAGACCCCGCCGACGCGGCGGGCCGACCCGTCTCTTCCCCCGCTCGAGCTAGCTCCGCGGCGGCCTGCGCCTGCCCTCGCCCCATCGCCTCCCGCGCCTTGGCCGCCCACGCCGCCTCTGGGGTGAGAGTCGAAGGGGTGGGGTAGCAGGACTGGCTCCGACGGTCATCTCGACCGCGGTATCCGCCCTCAACCTCTTGGCCGGGGTGAGGGACGCGCCCTCCGCCGAGCGCTTCGACCTGAAAAAGAAGCCCATACGCGACGGTAAGCATGAGTCATAACCAACAAAAAACACTTGGGATCAACAGGAAAGTAACTTACCCCAACGGAGTCATGGGGTTTCGGCCAATGGACTTCGAACCGCTCGGGGGCTTCTGCGGGGCGCGACGGGAGCTACTTCTCCTGCCAGCGCTAGCCGTGGCAGGGGTCGAGGCCGCCCCCGGCGCCGTCTCCTGGGCAGGGGCCGACGACACTCCTGTCATCCCCCTTCTGGCCTCCTCCTGCGCCGACAGGCCCGACACCCGTACGCTCGACCGGGTGGGCGCCGGAGGCGTGCTCGACCGACCCCTCGACGGGGATCGTGACGAACGCCCGCGCGTCTGCCGCGGCACTTCACCTTGAGGAGCCACGGGGCGCTCGCCCCATGGCTCAATCTCGCCAGTTGGGGCCGACCTCGACGTCGACCCCTCTCCTCCTCCGGTTCCAGCAGTCGCCCTCTGCCGTTCGGGCACCGCTTGTTCCTCCTCGAGCCCTCCTTGCGGCTCGGCTTCCCCGTCGCTACTCTCCTCCTCCTCATCCTCCTCCGAGGGCGACTCCTCCTCGGAAAGGCCGGCCCGCCTCTGCCGGGCCCGACGTTGTTCACACTCCTGCTTCTCTCGGGCCCTCTTGCCCTTCTTCCTCTTCGCATTGTCCTTGTCCTTCTTCTCCTCTCGGCCTGAAGGCGTCTCGCCTGGGAGTCGCCTCGCTCCTCCTTCACCGGTGGCAGCGACTTCCGGAAGATGACATTCCCCTGAGGGGCACCGAGCAGTTAGAACACAGGCAAAGAAAGCGAACAAGACAGGCAAGGACATTAACAGGGAGAAGGTACCGTACCAGCTGGACATGCCCCTGGTCAGGCATCATGGGGACGCTGGCGACGCCCTTCACCTCGAACGCGCCGGCGAACGAAGCGCGCACCTGGCGAACCACCCTCTCGAGGGGTAGCTCGTCCTCCATGAGGTGGCACCCCGTGAGATCGACCCCCAGGCGCATCTCATCGAGACGTAGCGGGCGAGCCATCAACGGCACGACTCGCCGCTGGTGGAAGGCCGACGCGACGATCGCCGCCGTGAGTCCCTCCTTCAGACGTCCAATCGCGTCGAGCAGGTGGCTGAGGAGCGACTGCTTCTTCCTCTCCACGCCGTACCTCCAGTGGTCGGACCTCGCGTTGATTGTCCTCCCGTTGTAGGTGGGGAACAAGCCGTCGTCGTTCCTCAGTTAGAACCACCCGGAGTGCCATCCGGAGTGGCTCGACGTGAGCTTCGCCGGGATCCAGCTGTCTGCCCTCTTGAGGGCAATGCTGCAGCACCCCGTCCTAACCATCTTGCGGTTGCCGAGCCCAGCCGAGGCGTGGAACAGACTTGCCTCGAACAGGTGGAGCCACAACTCCCAATGCGGCTCCACTCCTAGGTATCCTTCGCACACCGCGGTGAAGACCGCCGCGTGACAAACGCCATTGGGGGAGAGGTGCTGGAGCTCCACGTCATAGTAGTGGAGAATCCCGCGCAGATGACGGTTGGGGGGAACTCCTAGTCCCGCCCGGTGGAAAGCTTCGAAGCTAACCACGTAGCCCTCCGGCGGGTTGGGCTCAGCATGCTCCTGCGGCGGCACCACCCACTCCGGCCGGTCGACGGAGGTGATGGGCCGGAGGAGGCCACTCTCCACCAGGTCTCCCAGACGCGCCACGGACGCCGAAGATGGGAGCCACGCATCAGGGCCGTGTAGACGGTAGCTTGTCATGGGGGCAGAGAGGCTGGTGCGCTCGGACGCGGGGGTGGAAGGTATGTTCCCAATTTCCCCTCTCCTTACTCGCGCGCGCAGAAGTTCGGCTCAAAGGGCATCTAAGGCAATGGTGGGAAGAAGGAAGCAGGGAGAGCAATGGCGAGAAGAAAGCCGCCGACTCCCAACCTTCGGTATTTATAACCGGAAGCCCAACCGGCGGATCCAACGAACAGGCAAGTGAATCTCCGCATTTATTACGCCCACCTACCGCCTCCTCGTATTCCTCTAGGATAAAGCGCACCCGTCGCATCATCGGGTTCCACACCACACTTCGCGCCGCGCCCTGTGCCTGCTACTGTTGCGTCCGAACGGACATCTCCTAAAAAGGCGCGCCTACGGCGGACAACGCGCGACAGTAAGCGTTATCTTCGGAGGTAAGCAACGGACATCGACCCGTCCGCCTGTTGACACAAAAAGCGTCAGGATCTGCGAACACCTCGGGCTTATACCCGAAATTCGATATCCGGAGGCGCGCCAGTCGATTTGACCAGTTAATCGACAAGGACGATAACTAGAACAAGATCCAATCCAGACAACGGCGATGTGCCCGGATGCTGGGATTGAGGCTTGATCAGGATAACTAGAGCAGAGCTGAACGAGGCAACAGCGATGCGCCCGGATGCCAAAGCTCAGAGGTACTCCCACGCGGAACATGCAAGGATTTGACGGAGATCAAGGTGATGCAGCCCGTCGAAGCTTGAAGAACTCGTTGACAAACTACAGCTAATGCAGTAAAGATAAATTGCGATAAAAAGTAGAATAAGAGTAAAATTGGTTTGTTTGATATTGGATTGATCCGTTTACCGCAGCCCTCGGGCACATATTTATACTCCCGCATGGAGAGTTGTACAAAGACACGACTCGTATCCTTCCTAAAACAAACCCCTAACTTTAAGGAAACTAACTCGTGCAGGAGTCGGATCTAAAACAATAATATTATTTTCCTAAACAAACACACCTATTTTAAAGGAAAACAAACGACTCATGCAAGAGTCGGACTCAAATTACTATAATAATACTGGTATAAAAAATCACCAGTTTCCTTACGTCCTCCTTTCGATGAAAACTTTCCATCGGCAGATCCCTTCAATCCGCGACTTCCTTCTTTGGCCACCTGTAGTGTTCTGCTGCCACTAAGTGCTAAGTCACGCCCATCGGCATCGACAATACTCTCCCGATCGGCAATCGGCATCATCCCTCCATCGGCAACCGGTATACCTCCTCATCGGCAATCTCGTACTGACGACTTGTTTTCAATCTATCAGCAATCGGCAACCACTCTTCATCGACAATTGACAATAGCTTCTTATCGGCAATCGGCAAGGGCAACCTTATAGCTCAAGCTACCTGACTTCACCAACTAAGCTCATTGGCAATCGGCATCGGCAACACTCAAAATTCTAGCTTCCATCGGCAATACACTTAGTCCTTCCGCATCATATTCCCATCGGCAATACTGGCTCACAATTTCCCGATGCCGATGGAGAACGGCTCCCTTCACCAGTCAAACCTTAGCTCATTTGACACGTGCTGAAAAACGGTTGTCAACACATGCCCCCCAGTTTCGGAGCGTATAGTACGTTACGTGCCGAAATTCTCTCCACTGTAGCCATTGTTGTAGCCGTTACCTTCGAGATAAATGTACAGTTTCCTCGATCTCCGCGTGTGTAACTGCAATTAAATAATAAAATCCCTCGATTGTAGCACAAACAGTTGCAGATCACCTCGATCACCGCGCGTATCTACCGCGGGCCTCTCCACATTCCTGAAGAGTGTGAAATGGAATCCTAAAATGCCCTTGGGTAAGCTTATAAAAGTTACCGGGATCCACATTACTTTTTACCCCGAGTCCATTTGCACTTTCACCTCCCTGCCTTCGTCTTCAACCTCCAGCCGTGCCTTCGAGGAGCAACCTTCCGAGCCCGAGCAACAGTCATTTCCGCAATCCAAAGATGAACCGCAAGTACTCCTTCGACTCCAATGGTGATCCAAGTCAACATCCCCAAGGTGAGACCTATTCTCTTCCTAATCCAACCTCCTGCTGGTTCTTTTTTCGCACAAATCTGGATTCATCCTCGTTCTTCTTTTATTTTTTCCCTTTCTTTCTTCAAACCCTAGGAACTGCACAACAAGGTAGTCATCCCACTTGCTGATTCCAACTTCAGTTGCCTAGGCCCCATGGGCAATCCAGACCCTACCTTCATAATCAACGCAGAAACCAACCGAGTACCCTTCAGGTCTGAGTGTTTTGGCCTAGGATTATGGAAGGATGCCTTCCGGTCTTGGCCCAAGCCCACTAAGGGATGGAAAAACTGGTACCTCAGGGTTGCCAGGGCGTAGCAAGTATACTGGCAAGAGCGCAGCTTAGACCAGTGCATTAGGCTCTCCATTGCCGATATGGAGAAGAATGAGAATATGCTAATAGCTGCCTCCTATTTCTGGTCGGACACCATGAACGCCTTCCTTTTCCGACACGGACCAGCCACCCCAACCCTTGCCGATGTCTACATGCTGACCGGCCTGGACATCTCTTCTGCCGATACCTTCATCATGTTCAACAGAAAGGCTGAGCACAAGGTGAACACCCGGAACATCGGCGGCTGAACAGGCTACATCAACGAATACCAGAAGACGGGATCGGTAAACCAACGGGAGCACGCCACATTTCTAAACATGTGGCTAGAAAAGTTCATCTTCTGCGGTAAAACCATCGGACCGACCACTATGCACCTCCCCGCAGCTGAGCTACTTGCCAATGGGACAAGACTTCCCTTAGGCAGATATCTTCTTGGATCGGTATACCGCCTTCTACATCAGGTATCCCAGAAGTTACTGCTAGGAGAATCCATCGGCAATCTTGGGGGTCCCTGGTGGTTTATTAACATGTGGTTGAACGCCCATATGCAGAAGACCCTTCAGTTTGACTTGTTCGCCCAACGATTCCCGAGGGATGTATCGGAAGATTACCAGGATGATGCATCGGCAACTCGCCCTCCACTCAATTTTGGAGAGGCTGTCATAGTACTGCCAGGGACCGATGCCAACACAGAGCAGCTCGGCGCCTTCTTTCAGAAGTTTTATAAGGGACTTTCCTCTACGGAACGGTTCTGGTGGCCATATATTGACGAAAACAACCAGTTCCCGCTGCTCTTCAATCTAACCGATGGGAACTTGCCTGAGAACCAAGCAATCATGAAGGCCAGCATCACTCCCCGAGCTATTCCAGTGAATATCTTTGGATCTGGGAAGAATGCTTCCCCATCTTATGAGTTCTACTACCCATCGGCAGCAGCGAGACAACTGGCATTTGGCCAACTGCCGATCAAACTCTGCTACTCCAGAGTAGTAAGGCCCAGGTAGACAATTTCCAGTGCTCTAGACTGGAACAAAGTCGTCAATCTTCCTCCTGATACTGATATAGCAGATATCGACTTGTCCTCTTGGTCACCAACCTCCTTCATTACGAATGAATTCAAGTCTTGGTGGCAAGAATGGAAATGTCAGCTATTCGCCAAGTCATCACATTTTTATCGGCACATGATTGACGCCGATTACATTATCCCCGATGATGCAGTAAGTCCTTTATTCCGATGCATTCCTCAACGGTACTTAGTCCCTTTTGCGCTGAACAGGCCGATGATCCGATCCCCACAACGAGCAACAGTGGCAGGCCCTTCAATCTTCGGATGATGGGTCCCATATCGATCATCAGCAATAAAGCTCCTTCGTTAGCTGCCTTCACGCCTCAACAGGTACATACACCAGCACCTGCAACAGTCAAGGCTACATCGGCCGCTGCTGTTGCCCTGACGCAGGTTCATGCAGTAAACCCATCTTTACCTGTACCGATTACATATTGTTTCATCGGCAACATTCTGTTATGTATAACTTGCTCTGTATTTTCAGGCACTGTGGTCATCGGTAGCCGCTTCAAGTAGACAAGCACCTCCCGGTTCTGCTGCCGATGCCCCCCAGTCTTCGTCAAAGCGGGTCGGATCCCCTGCCGCTGCACCGAGGAAGAAGAGGCGTCTGAGGCTGGCTTCCCCGTCTTCACCATCGGTCCCAACTGTACCATCCACTACGGATGTGCCACCAGCAAGACTATCATCGGCTCCAGTTGCACCACCAACCGCCAGCGCATCATTGGTGGAACCTCCATCGGCTCCTATCCCTAACCAGCCGATGGACGACGTCCCCGATTAGGAGACAACACCCGCTGCAGCAGCGGAGGCGGCATCGCCATCGACACCGTCGACCGAAGTTCCCGACGAGGAAACAACTCCACCCGCCATAGTAGCGGAGGCAACATCGGCATCGGCACCGTCGGCCGAAGTTCCCGATGAGGGAGCAGCGTCGCCACCACACGAACCAGGCACTACGTCGGAAGCGGCGCCAGCGACAACACCACCAGTACCAACGGCGTCGACCGCCTCCCCGACAGAGGCTCAGTCATCGGCAACTGCTGTCGATGCCCAAGATGAGGCTGGACCATCCAGTATACCAAGTCCCAGGCAGGAGATCCGCTTCAAGACGGTAAGTCGATTACCTTAAAGCTCATAGTATAATTTTACGATCAGCATATTTTAACTCATCTATTTCCAGGCCCAAGATTCCCCGGACAGTCTCTTCTCCTTCAGTCTCAACCCCCAGGATAAAGATGAACGTCAAGGCCCCATTCAACCGGATAGTTTGTTCTCTTCCGCAATCGACATCCCCGAAGACGATGAGGAGGAGGAGAGTTATGTTCCGGCTCTATCGGCAGAAATCAAAATCAGGCTTGAAGCATTACTTTCCTTGCTGCTGCAAGATACACCCCAGCTCATTCAGGACTCATCAGCAGCAAGGATCGCTTTCAAGGATATCCAAGGCCATCTCCCTGCCGATATGGTAGAAATCCTTTTCCAGGCAACCTTCCTCGACAGCAAACAAATCCAGTACCAGCGGCTTTCCCGTCGCATTGCCGATAGGGCTGCTCAATCCAAGAGCGAGGAAGAGAAGCTCAAGTTCAAAAACATAGCCGATGAAAAGCACAAGTGCATCGGCCAAGCAGAAGTCTCCATCAACGGCCTCAATCAAGAAATCACTCAGCTATCGGCCAAGAAAGAAGAGTTATTAGCTGAGTTACAAAAGGTCGAGGAGGCCCTGACTGCAGCCGACCAGCAGAAAACCCAATTGCCCGATACCATCAGGGTTCTGCGGCAAGAAAGAGACCAGAATGCCCGACAAGCCATCTTATGGAAGAAGAAGATCAAGCCGGTCGAAGGGGTCTGCTGATGCTGACGCCAAGGAAATGGATGAGATAGAACAAATTCGCCTGCGCGCGATATCAGCCATCCACTCTTTGTTGTAATCTATTTGTAGTATCGGCAAATGTAACTCTGACACTTTGATTTTGGCTTTTGTAATATAATGTCTATACGCTTTTACCGATGCTTATATAATTCTCTTTCATCGGTATCCAAATGAACACGCTATGCGTCTACCCATATGCTAGGGTAATACTTCTTTAAGTATTTGCCGTTGATCGCTCTAGAGAACGCAACTCCTTCGAGAGTTTCCAAAATGTAAGCATTGCCGGGAGCATACTGTTTCACCCAATATGGACCCTCCCAATTAGGAGACCACTTTCCAAACTTAGAACCATGTCCCAATCGGTAAAATCAACTTCCATACCAAAGTACTATCGGCAAATTCTTTCACTTAGTTATCGGCAACTATTACCGACACCATGACTCATCGAACTGGCTAATATCTTCCCTGAGTGAGTAGAACCTGGTATTCAATCCGACTGTTCGTCGATGCAGCAATAACCGGCAACATGGTTTCATACTTCCATCGGAACAGAACTAAGACAATGCCGATAGATCCACCAAAGAAAGTACAAGGAGAAACCTCCTAAAATACTTACACCACATACTTAATTATCGTACGCAAACACGGCAAAATCATTCTTACAATTACTTCCCTCTGGTAGCTAACAAATCCACCGGCAGTGCGGCCTTTAATACACAAACTGCTTACTCCAACGGCCGGTTCCCCCAAGTGTAATGATTGTAACCGCCAGAATTTGACGAGTGCTGCTCCCAAGTCAAAACGTCCAAGATCGACTCCGGTCAAACTATCGGCAATATATTGACATCTGCCGATGGATCTCCATTCTTGCGCCTTGGCCTCCACCATTTTTTCCTCGAAAGATTTTCACCGTCATATAAGTTATCTCGGCATTCGCGCTAAATCCTTCTCTTCTGAGTCTTTGTCAGACCTTTAGGGCACCACTGAGGGAGTTTGGTCTTCCAGACAGGCTGATGCTGCCTTTCATCACTCGCATCGGCACTTCTTCCGATGTCGGGGTCTCTGGAGAACACGTCTTCATTGGGTACTCTTGCATCGGCCATCTCCTCCAGTTCCTTTCTATCGACACGCCTCCCAAGTCTATCGTGGGCGCTAAGCTTGCCCCCCAGTCGGTCATCTACCGACCTCTCCTCTCTGAGTGGCTTGGCGCACCTGGGTGCTCGGTCATCAAAATAAGGTTTCTTACCTGACCGATCGGAGGCGTAGTACCCATTGCATTCGGGACAATTATCGGCAGTAGGCAGCTTGATGTCTTCTTCCCAACAGTGAACGAAGAAGGGACACCTCCAGTGGTCATGTCGAAGCCACTCCCGATGCTCTTCTTCTTCTTGCCGATATCGCCCTTCACGTGATTGCCGATAGTCTTGCCTTGGCTGCTTGCGCGTGATTATAACGCCAGGAGCCCTATCGACACCGCTACCTTCATCGGCAACCCTCTTACCTTTCTTGTCATCGGCGAACTTTTTTACATCACGCTCAGCTACTTGTTGGTTAGGATCTACCGATGAATTCTTCCTGGCAGCACCCGAAGTCAGCACCTTAGTTTTTCCACTGGTTTCCACCATATTATTTGGAAACGGACGCTGATCAACCTCCATCGGCTTCTGGACTTTAGAATTTCCAAACTTGATTCGTCCAGAGTCAATCTCTGACTGCAACTGCTGCCTGAACACTTTGCAGTTATTGGTACTATGAGAAGTTGCATTGTGCCACTTGCAGTACCTGGTCTTCTTGAGCTCCTCGGCCGATGGAATTACCTGATTAGGGGCTAGCTTAATTCGCCCTTCCTGAAGCAATAGGTCAAATATCCCATCGGCCTTCTCGACATCGAAGGTGAACTTTCCAGTCTTTTTCTGGCCAAGCGCACAAGGTACCGGCTCCTCATCTTCTACCCATTCAATAATGTCGATGTTCACCTCCTCATCAGACTCAGAACCCCCTTGTCCAGCGAAAAGTACCTTTGCACTCCAAGCCTTTTTAGGCTCGAATGATTTAACGTCCTGATCGGCCTCCGTGATATCAAAGGTGAATCGTCCTAATTTAGCAACGTCAATATTCGGCTCTTCGTTCGAATCTGAATCTTCTAGTTTCCTGGTCAAAAGCACCCTTGTATCTTGATCTTCCCGATGCACAGACTCGCTAACCAGTGGAGCAGGTCGATGCACCTCTTCATTTCTTTGCGGTGAACAGGCTGGAGCACCGGTCTGTTGAATATTGTGCGTCGGCTGATTGGCCGATGAGCAACTTTGAACATCGACTGGTCGAGTAGGCTATACTTCTTCAACTCTTCGTGGTAAACAGGTTGGAACCATCGACACATCTGCAGTACCAATCTGCTGGATATTATGCATCGGCTGATCGACCGATGGGCAACTCTGAACGTCCACTGGTTGAGTAGGTTGATGTACCTCAGATCCTGACGTCAAAGTACTTGGAATGATTGGTGCGTGCACAGCACCAGTCACTAGAACACTATACATCGGCTGTATTACCGATGGGCGATTTTGCACAGTTACTAGCTCGTGTTGCGGCACTATATGCATCGGTTGCTGTACCGACGTCTCATTGCACACATTCACTTGCGAATATTGCGGCGTAGCGTTTATCGGCTGTTGTACCGATATTTCATTCTGAAGATTTACCGGATGACCCTGCGGAGCGCTTGCCACTTGGTACTTAGGCTGTATGACCTGCTGCTGAATCGGCAATTGACCGATCCAACCTGCGTTAGGTGTCATCGGCACGTGATTTACCGATGATTGATGACCAGCTGATCCTTGCAACCCTTGTACCCTTGGATGATAGCTTCGATTTGCAGGTACCACAGAATGAGCAGCCGTTGCCGATGCAGGCTGATTGATACTCAACATGCTTTGTTGCATCGGCCAAATATTCGCCAACGGTTGATAGCCAACACACGCCTGTCGTTCCTATACCCTTGGCTGATCACCTTGACTCGCAGGTACCACAACTTGAGCAGTCATTGCCGATACAGACTGATTGACAATCGGCATGCCCTGTTGCATCGGCCAAGAATTTGCCGATGGTTGGTAAACGACTGATGTTTGTCATTCTTGTGGCGCCGGGTAATTAACAGAATAACTACCTTGGTCAGCAGGTATTCCAGTTTGAAGAACCATTACCGCCATGGGTTGACTTGCAATTGCTAGGCCTTGATGTATCGGCAAGGGATTTGCCGATGGTTGGACATAAGGCACTCTGGGCATTACCATCTAAAGATTCCCTGTTGGCAGCTGCACCGTTGGAGAAGATGTAGCATAATGCATCACTGGAGCTATCGACTATACAGGTGTTGCCGATGCCATGGGAATCTTCCACCCTGCATGGTTACCTTTGACCAATCTGGAATCAGCAGATGGATTCGAAGACATACCATATCCCCATCAGTTGGCAGAAGTTGGCTGATTCTGGATCACAGGTCCAGACATTGTTGAGGCCACCAGATTCGTATTCACTTGAGTGATGCTTGTTGGGCTCGATCTTGGTGGCACAATCTCATCGGCAGATTGGTTCATAATCGGTGAAGATACTCTTGGAACCGCCGATGGGATCTCAACAGATGCCGATCCAGGTTGATGATACGCTGGACCAACATACTGGGGTGTTTGTCCTCTGAAAGTTTGCTTGACAGCATTGCATACAGCATCGGACAGCACATTGGAGTGGCTAATTAATGCTTGACTTACAACAGAATTAACCATCTCTTGTAACTTACCAGAATCGGCATCGAAAGTGACCTGCCGTGGCGACGGCGGATCTTGCTTCTGGACTGCTTCGCCGATTCCGTTTAAGCTGAAGGATTTGAGATATAACCGCTTGTACTGCTCCATAGCCTGCTTCTGATCATCTCTCAGATTGGCTTCGGAGACTCCAATGACATTCTTCGGATTGGCGCCGGTATGATCATCCATGATAGATGTATAATTTGTATAATCGGGTCCCACCGACCGTGCCAAAAGAGGTGTTGACACAAAAAGCGTCAAGATCTGCGAACACCTCGGGCTTATACCCGAAATTCGATATCCGGAGGCGTGCCAGTCGATTTGACCAGTTAATCGACAAGGACGATAACTAGAACAAGATCCAATCCAAACAACGGCGATGCGCCTGGATGCTGGGATTGAGGCTTGATCAGGATAACTAAAGCAGAGCTGAACGAGGCAACCGCGATGCGCCCGGATGCCAAAGCTCAGAGGTACTCCCACGCGGAACTTGCAAGGATTTGACGGAGATCAAGGTGATGCAGCCCGTCGAAGCTTGAAGAACTCGTTGATAAACTACAGCTAATGCAGTAAAGATAAATTGCGATAAAAAGTAGAATAAGAGTAAAATTGGTTTGTTTGATATTGGATTGATCCGTTTACCGCAGCCCTCGGGCACATATTTATACCCCCGCATGGAAAGTTGTACAAAGACACGACTCGTATCCTTCCTAAAACAAACCCCTAACTTTAAGGAAACTAACTCGCGCAGGAGTCGGATCTAAAACAATAATATTATTTTCCTAAACAAACACACCTATTTTAAAGGAAAACAAACGACTCATGCAAGAGTCAGACTCAAATTACAATAATAATACTGGTATAAAAATCACCAGTTTCCTTACGTCCTCCTTTCGATGAAAACTTTCCATCGGCAGATCCCTTCAATCCGCGGCTTCCTTCTTTGGCCACCTGTAGTCTTCTGCTGCCACTAAGTGCTAAGTCACGCCCATCGGCATCGGCAATACTCTCCCGATCGGCAATCGGCATCATCCCTCCATCGGCAACCGGTATACCTCCTCATTGGCAATCTCGTACTGACGACTTGTTTTCAATCTATCAGCAATCGGCAACCACTCTTCATCGGCAATTGGCAATAGCTTCTTATCGGCAATCGGCAAGGGCAACCTTACAGCTCAAGCTACCTGACTTCACCAACTAAGCTCATTGGCAATCGGCATCGGCAACGCTCAAAACTTCCAGCTTCCATCGGCAATACACTTAGTCCTTCCGCATCATATTCCCATCGGCAATACTGGCTCACAATTTCCCGATGCCGATGGAGAACAGCTCCCTTCACCAATCAAACCTTAGCTCATTTGACACGTGCTGAAAAACGGTGTCAACACCGTCAAAATCTCGAGGGAACGAAGGTTGGCCTTCGAACGGGGTTCGACAGCCACCCTCGAGTACCTGAGGTCTGAAGGGACCTCGAGTTATGGACTCCGGTCCACTCCCAAGTCTCGAGGGGTCGAAGGCTGGCCCCATGAACAGGGTTCGACAACCGCCCTCGAGTACTCGAGCCCAATGGGCGGATCCAACAAAAACACAGGTATGTCCTCGCATTTAATGTACCTACCTACCTACCCTCTTTATATTCCACAGGATAGGACGTCACCTTCGGAGGCGAGCGGCGGACGTCGACCCGTCCGTCAAATCTTGAGGGAGCGAAGGCTGGCCCTTACATAGGGTCTGACAGCCGCCCTCGAGTACCTGAGGTCAGGAAGGACCCATGGTTACGGACTCCGATCCACCCCTAAAATCTCGAGGGGGCGAAGGCTGGCCCTACGAACGGGGTTCGACAGCCGCTCTCGAGTATGCGAGTCAGGGATGACCCGGGGGGGCCAGGCGCGAGCCCCTAGCTCGAGAACGAACTCTCGAGGCCCCCCGGGACATATCCGAGGCATAACCACGGAATACCCAAGGATCCCTACGCCGGGAGGCATCGAGCCACCAACTCCCATCGAACGGAGTTGGCACCTAGGTAAGCCACACGGTCTTGCTTAATGAGAACGCCTCGGGGCTTCTAATCGACCCCTATCGAATGGGGCACGAATTCTCACTTGGATTCTTACCCGTACCGAGCAGTTATCTGCCCGACACCAGCTCACAGAGGACTTCGAGGCTCGTCCTAACAAGGATAGCACGATGCTCTTCGCCCCGCAATCCGAATGCAAGGATTCGTGGGAAGGACGCTAGGAGGTAGTGAAAGCCCAGCCACGTAGGGCTCGAGGGCCCGACTACGCACGGCACCCCTCGACGAAAGAGGGTTGAAAACATTCGTAACCTGGCAGACATAGTTGACCTCTTGGTAGGGGAACTGTGACTCCAGCGTAACGCTCGAGGGAGCGAAGGCTGGCCCTCGGAAGGGTTCGATAGCCGCCCTCTAGCACCTCCTTTTCACGGAAAGGAACGCTCATAACCTGGCGAACGGAATCGACCGCCCGGTAGGGCGCCACGTCTCCAGGTAATCCTAAATCCCCCCGATAAAACACACATCAAAGCCCCCAGAGGAGTTCTTAATCACTCCTCTGAGGCCTCGGGGGCTACCCCCGCGGGGTGTGCTCGTGCGCACCCCACGGAGAATCGAACATCTTACTAACTCTGCAGGTCAGTGGCAAAAGCCCCTATGCGGATTCTTCTTATCCGCACAGAGGCTCGGGGGCTACTGTCGGGTACAAAGGTAAGGGGTACCCTAAACCCTTTGATAAACTGACGCTCAACATAGCAACCATTTTTAAGACAGGATCCGACCAGCCGCTCGAGTTCATGAAGGAAGGCCCATCACACGAAAGCCACCTGCACCGGCAACAGCAGCCAGTCGTGGGCCGGCCCATCTCTGGAGAAACAGACGGACAAGGGGTCGAACGAACGACCCCTCCGCCTCCGCCTCCGCCTCGACCCCGAATGACGGACGGGGGGTCGAACGAACAACCCCCGGGCGGGAAGCTCAATCAGTTCACCTGCTCCCGATATGGGGTAAAGGGGATCCGATGCGCCTACCTGCCCCCGCCTAACGCCATGGGCGCCCGCGACCGTAGTCAAATCCATCAACTCACCGCCCATGCCCTGGACCTCCGTCAACTGTGCTGTCGTTGTAGCCACGTCGCGAGTACGGACTTCAGAGGCACCTCTCGAAGCCATGAACAGGACAGCCCTCGACTGTGTCTTCAGGGATACGACAAGGCCATGCAGGTCTCGACCCCCCCTCGACCAGGGCGCTCGACCCCTGCCTCCAACCACTCCGGTATGGGACCCGTCCCGCTTCAGCTGTGGGACTTGCACCCGTCTACAGAAGGTCAACCCTGCTGTGCCGTGACGTGCCACAACGTCCAGTCCGCCATCACCATGCCCGGAGCACCGGAAGGACGCGAAGGCCACGCCGCCACAGTGATCGACGTCCCTTCGCCAGCATGGCGCCGCGAACACCCCTCCCATACCTCTACAGTCTAGGAATTCTGTACTCTCAGGTCTCCCCTTGGTCTATAAAAGGGGATGCTGGGATAGAAGGAGGGTCTCTCTTCCGAATTCGGAGGAAAAAAACCCACCTACGTTAGTTTCATACCACACCCCCGACTGCTCGATCGACCTCTCAAGCAATCAACCTACTACTTAGGACAGCCCTGCTGGCCCTAGGCCTTAGCTCATCCTGAGCACCCCCGTGTAAACCAGCTTGTACCCCTGTACGAGCACTTCGGTACAAGATAATACAATTCATCCTCCCCCGCTGGACGTAGGGCCTTCTTTGCCCGAACCAGGATAAATCTTGTGTTCTTCTTGCATCACATCTGGGAAAGTGAGCACGTAATATACAAATTTACTAGCCGATAGTCTTGACCTCTGTGTCATAACACCGACAGTTTGATACTTTAAATTTATTGAAATGACTCGTAATTTGTAATTTAGAATCCAATGATTGGCAGGCCTCTGAACGAACCCGCGAACCATCCTTTTCCAGGTAATTTCCTCGAGCATTATGGGCGGCGCAGCTTGACAGTGACAAGTCACCTAGCCCAGGTGTGACGACGGAATGAGACTGATGATGCCCTGGCAGGGTGGCAGCCACACCCACACGGTTGCACGCTCCGTTCCGTACGCCCGATAATTCCTGTGCCGTGTCATGAATTCGCGATCGCGCGAGCCATCAGCCATGCCCTCCGCATGTGCAGGAAAACGGCAGCAGGGGCGGATTCGCGCGCGTCATGGCCTCGTTTTCAGAGCCCTCGTGCTAGCCGGACCTACTGTACATAAACACCGAATGGGCCGCAGATTGAAAACAACCTTTAACTTGCATGGTGGCCTGTATTTCAATCTTATTTAAACTATAAAATCGGTGCCTAAGCAGACAAATTTTGCTCGTTATACTTGTTTTCAAAGGTAGTTTTCTAATTTAGAAAAACAATAAAAAATCTAGTTTAATATACACAAATAAAAAATCAGGAAAATATAAAACTGATGCCATTTTCTTCTAAAACAAACTTATAACTCGTAGTCGTGTTCATTATTCATTTAAAACGAATAGAATTTAAATAAATCCAACTGGAGAAGATAACATTTTTAAACAAGAAAAATGCTATTAGTTTCATACTTTTGGATTAAATATAAATTAACTGTGATTTTTTCAAGATCAAACCAGTTTTTTTTTAGAAAATAGAAAAAAACACTTTTCAAATTGTCTAGAGGACCAAATTTGTTGCTGTTGACTGTTGAAGGACATCCGTTACTCGGGTTTGTAGTTCATGGTTTGAAATTAGATTGGCGTGCAAACTTAGAGGTGAGGAAATGATTTGTATCCTATATTTTAAAATATCCAGGTACCTCTCCTCTCTCGTTCAGTCTCCTCCAGCTTTATGGGAGGGACTTATAGCAGACTTATAAAAGGTGGTTCCACTATACATCGGTGCTTATATTTATCCTGTTATATCTTACTGTACGTTCTTTCATTAATTACACCCCGCCCCCTGCTCCTCTGCTTGGCTGACACGAGTTCTGATTTGAGATCAGCAAGTTCGTCAGGGTTGGAAAGTGACACACTCGCTTCAAAGACATACAGATAATGCTAGAAATCCTTTTTGTGGCTACATAAAGCGTAGGCATATTAAAGTGTATATATGTTCCCTATCGCCATCAACTAAACATGTGCTACATCTTGTTGCTTCACCGCAACAGTAGTGTGTAGAGTAGTGTGAGCGTAAAGATAGCTTCAAATATACGTAATAGTCAGTAGGCTGAATTTGATTCCGAAGATCTGACTGTCCACATCAAGTGCCTCACTTTCTTGAAGAATACCTGTTGAAGACCTGAATGCCTCATTTTATTCAGAGAGTCATTCAGGTATTCCTCCAGAGAGTTAGATTAGATGTGAATAACTGAAGAAAGTGAGGCATTCAGGTATTCCTCCAGAGAGTCGTCTCCAAGGTCGCAGCCAGGATATGAGATGATAGTATATAGACAATGGAAAGATATTCTTGCACTAACAAGGGGTAACATGAATACAGCACAATATATATACTGGACGAAGCTGCCCAACATCTTCGTAAAATTCTATAAAAAAAACATCTTCGTAAAAAAGAAGGGCAAATGTGTTTATCCAAAGGGAATAATGGCAACGTAGAGATAGCCTAGGCCTACCATTTTACTAGTACAAAATTATGCTTTTGTGTAAAGCTAGGCGTTCGATCTGTCCCGGAAAGAGGCCGGCCGGATCGGAAGAAAATTCTTGCTTGCTTAGGATGCCCGATTAAGGTTTGTGCGATCTGGGAAGGCCGGGCCAATGGTCGCGATTTGGTGATGTACTAGATTAGATTCCTGTGTCTGCTGCTGCTGCAAATGTTCTTCCAAAAGACAGGTATTGGGAAGCAACTTCGGGTGAAAGTGGTATGGATAATCCTCCGCTCCGATCCATTCCGAATCCGACTTTTAAGGATATGGAGAAGTGTTTTCAATATCCGTGCGGATATGGATAATCCGTATCCGATTTTATGCGGATGTGGTGTAGGATATGGGATCGGCGAAATCCGGCGGATATGGATTATCCGATAATTGAACGCGGATTATCCGACATTTATAATAGGATATCCGATTTTTTTTAAAAAGCCCGAGCGGCAAGATTAGAAATCAGCCCAACCCATATAGCCCATGAGAGCTAGTCAACTATATATATGCTAATATACGTTAATTTAAGTATATTTTCACAAGACATGGAAGGGCAATCCTAGTGATTTCCTATTCCATGCATGTATCAATTATTCAGTTGTATGCGTGAATGATATTTGTAGACTAATTTCTGAAAATATTTTGTGAACTCTAAAATCGAAGTGGTGGATTGATATTTGATGGTGATTATTTCGTGTTGTATTGCCGCTTTAAGAATTAAGACTTTGGTTAACAAATTATTTCTTTAAATAAAAAACAACACAAAAGCATATATTATCCGACTTAGAAAAGTCCACTTCCGCTCCGACACCGGTCCGAATCCGTACCATTTCCGACATCCTAAAAAATCCGTATCCACATCCAAAACCGCATAATATCCACTCCGCTCCGAATCCAATAAAAAAATAGGATTACGATATAGGGAAACCATTATCCGCTCCGATCTAATCCGTTTTCATCTCTGAATAAACTCACGTGCTGATGCTGTTACCGGCCTGCATGCTGCTGCAAGTCTGCAACGTACACAAGGCGGCGCCTACAGTCCCTCCTCGGCTCGTCGTAGTACAGTACATTGATCGCCCACGTTCTGGGACAACAATCTGACTGTGAAAAGCACTCGTGCCGATCGAGTGGACTGCGCTTTCGGCACGAGAGATTCTGGTAGTACGTTTCAGAGCTCAACAAGTTTGCTGCACATTATCTCTTCAGTTCGCGTGACTGCATGTACGACGACGTACTAGAACCAAACTGCACGTACGTCGTCAAGATCGAGAGGATCGAGTATGTACACCGTATCTAGTATCTAGTGATGATGAAAAACTGTTAATCAGAGAGTTGTCATGTACGGAGTACGCACGCAGCTAGCGTCAACGGCCGTCGCAACTGGTGCCAGTAGTATAATGTTTTTCTTTTTCTTTTTCTTTTCTGGAATGAAGAAGCTAATAAGATGATGAGTGGGCGTCCAATTATATAGACCATGTCGACACTCTGCTTGACGATCGATATGAAAAGGACGTTAATTCGCCTAGTTATTAATTATAAGAAAAGTGCAACGACGACGACGGGGGAAGCAGGCGAGCTACGCAACGAACAGTCCAAGCTCGTCACGCGCTGCCGACAGCACAGCAGAGCAGCTAGTTGTAGCTCTCGGTTAGTTTTCGGTTTTCTACTGGCCAAGTTGTGAATTCGCGATGTCAACACCCGTACCACCTAGCAAAGAGCCTAGGCGGCTAGCACGCGCGGCGCAGGCCATGCCAATGTACTAGTACTAGATAGAGAATGGCAGCCATGTCGTCGCATCGACGACCGCACGCGCCACGCCACGCCACGCAGCGGCGCGCGAGAGCTGTAAAGCAACAACGCGTCGCGTCGCGGTTCTTTCACTGTCTGTCGCGCGCCGCTCGTATGTACTATCGGCGTATGAACGATCGGCGTCGTCGGCCCACACCACAGGCGCCGCGCCCAGCTGTTCTTATCCGCCGGCGTCTCGATCGATCTGCCGGGGAAGAGCGGACGACGGCTCCTGAACCTTCTCGTCGATCGATCGTCTACTCTCCCTCCGCTACGGCACAGTGACTGAAGCGCGCCGAGCTCGCGACGGCTCCATCCATCGCCGGCCGGGGCCTTGGCCTGTGGCGTGCGCATGCGTCAACAACGTCGTCGTCGGCCGCTATTTGACTTCTGTATGCACGGTGGTATATATATACAAAACCTATTCGACCCACTAGCAAAAAGTGGAGCCCTATTCATTTGGTTTATCAATCATTAAAACAGTATTTTATGTCACAGTAAAATAGTAAAAAATATCATCATCTAACTTATCGGTCATCGAAACGATCAAGCGGATAGAACGGTGTGCAATTGAATTCAGTTCCATTAGTACTTAGAGGAGCGGTATACACTCGACCTCCTCCGTGCATACTTTTACTTTACGCATGCATTTTTTTTCCGTAGGTAACATATCTTTTGGGGTCGCCATTAGATAGATCTTCCTTTTTTATATGCCATCAGAGTATCTTCAACGATTTTGTATTTTTTATTTAGCAAAAATAGGAATTTGTCAAGTCTCAAATGAATATAACAAATATAAAAAGTGTCAATCTCCAACGGTTTGCCACTTTTCACTTGGCAAAACTAAAAATTATACGCGTGAGGGGCAATTGCCAAGCGAACTGCAGTTGACATATATGCTAGATATTTGTCAAGTTAACAAAAATGCCAAGCTCATTTGCCAAATCGTTGGATAGGAGATTTTTAATTTTTTTAAAAAAAATAAGAATGTCAAACTCATTTACAAAACCGTTAGAGATGCTCTAACAAAACCAAACGTGACATCGTATTATTGATATACGAAAACATAACACAAAATCATCTAATGCGCCAAGATGTGCAAACGTAAACGCCCGACTTGGCCGTACGTCCATCCATCGGATAACACCCAACAAGGCCAACACGCTCTCTCTGCTCAGAACGACTGGACCATGCATGTGCAAATTCCTGTCGTCTCGCCGTTGTCCTCGTCCGCCATTCTTGTGTCCTCCAGCGAACAAGTGTCCCAACGATAAGACCCCCTCCTTGACTTCCCGGCGCACCCGTGATCTGAATCTTGACCCGCGCACTCGCCGGCGAGATCGCATCCGCAGGCCACCGGCCGGGCCGGGCCGGGCCTCCTTTTTTCACTGCGGTTTGGAGCACGCGCGAGAGGAATCGCGTCACTGTTGCGATACAAGTGGATTCGAGGCACCAACCGTCGATAAAGCGGAGTATTTCTTTTTTGTCACTGGGAACAGTTAGGGTCCGTAAAATAAAATACAGTACTCTCTCGATGCTCAGATTAGAGAAGGCCGGGCAGGTGGTTAGCTTTTCCAGCCGTACGTGCGCAAGTTTTTGCGATTATAATAAATATATAAGGACTGGCGTCGGATCGAAACCAAAATCAAATCCAAATGTAAATGCTGCAATCCTTGCGGAACTATCCGTGAGACCGTGATGCCGGCGCCGACGCCGACGCAAAGGCAGCACACGCGACGTACGCGAGCGACTAGTTGGCAGTTGCCGCGCAAGCAAACCCGGCGCCGTACGGTGTCGTCTTTATGGGGGGCGAATCATGGTTGGACACGGGCCACGACTCGCCCACCTGCGGCCATGCCGAGCCAGCTGCACTCGCTCGCCTCTGACTGGCCTCACCTCACCCTCACCCTCACCCACACCCACCCGTGGGCCGGCGGAGTGCGACGTGCATGTTGTGTCGCCGCTGCTGCTGTTTCATTCCGTGACGGAGGAGACGGCGACGCGGCTCTGAATTGATCTGACCCGAACCCGACGGCGGCAAGCGCCCTGCCCTGCCGTCCCGGCCCCCGGCCCCGCCAGCGCTCGATCTCCACGCGCCTCCTCGCGCCGTGGCCCGTGGGAACGTGCGTGGCTTCGCCGCTCGATGATGAGATAGAGATTGATGATCCACGTCAACAGTGCACCATCTTATCAAATCTCAAAGTCTCGGACTGGGGGGCGGGCGATGCACGCACCAGCGCATGTGTCATGTACTCTATGTAGGTTAACCTGGCTAGGGACTACAGTAGCTAGCTAGCTACGCACAGGCGCCAAGATTTTGTAACCACATCGGCATGCATCCATGATTGCTTAATGATCATTATTATTCGCTATTGTGCCACGCTCTAGGCCATGTAGCTTGCAACCAACCACTGTTGCAGGAATAGTTCTTCTAGTATGATTGAACTTATCATACTAGTTTATTGCTCGTGTTATAATATTTTTTTTCACAATAAAACAACTAAAAAATAGTATCAACCAATTTAGCAACCACAAAAATAATCAACCGAACAAGCCAATTGTTATCGACGCTAACAAAATTTTGTACCCATAATGATTCATGAAAGTCCGAACAGACTCACGGGCGCGCGCAGCTTGAAATAGAACCATGGGCTCGTGCCACTAACTGTTAGCGGAGATACTATATCTCTACGGGTGAATTTCGTAAGGTATAACGATATCACCACGTACAAATTATTGATTTATATTGGACGATTGGAACTGCACGCGCATGAAAGATTGTGTAGATCGCAGAGATGCAGCGATGAGTTTGATCCGGCCCCTACCCGTGATGGGAGAAGGAGAGATCAGGAACAGGGGACACACGGATCAGAGATGACGATACACTCTTCAGATCGATCAGATTGGGGGTCCAGCACCAACGGTCACCGCCGGGTCCGGCGTTATTGAGCGAAGCAAATGGAATTGCTCTGGTTGTCGATGCAATTATTTACTACTTGCTCCCTCAAAAATTATATTATAAGACATTTTAAAAATCTTGAAGAGTTAGAACATCCTAAGTTTGATAAAAAATTATAGAGAAAACTATAAAAAATTATGACATCAAATAGTCATACTATAAAAATATAATTGATAATGAATCTAACTATATACTTATTTGACATCATAAATGTTATTATATTGTCATATATGTTTGGTCAAATTTGAGATACTTTGACTCTCCAATATTTTTGGCATGTCTTATAATTTGAGATGGAGGGAGCAGTTCTCACTATTTCAACACTGACCATGTCACATGTGTGTTTGTAGTAAAATGAAGGAGACTCGTGCTTTAAAATACTCAATCGAAGAAATATTGGGGTCAATTTGCATTTAACTCGCTATCAGCATAACAAAGAATTGGTCTTAAGATTGGGCTCCAATGATTAAACAAGCCGGATATATGGGTTGTTTGGAAGTTTTAATGTCATATAAAACCATAATTTTTAATTTACTTTGCCAGAATTTGGGAGAAGAAAAAACAGGAATTTTGGTAGGTGCGGCGGTGACGAAAAAAACATGCAAAACAGTGTTCAAATCCGTTAGCATGTACGGCAATGGTTTCTAAGTACTTATGTTGTTTTTATAGCTATTTTATTTAAAAAAAACACTGACTGATAAATTAGATTCATAAGTTAAACGTACAGGTAGGTAGGTAGGTCATACTCTGGAATCGTACAGGCTGATAAGTTAAGTCCACGTATTCTGGAATCGTTGCATAGTACTTACGTATGCCACCATCTCTTATGTCTTGACCAACATCAATCTGCAGTAAAGTATGGGATTAGGCTGGATATAGGTAGGTCATAGAATAGCACCACAGCCGTGATACCGTACAATATTATACTAAGTACATCATATCCGGCATAATTAGCTGGCCAGTTTCAATAATCCTCAGACAGAGAGGACTTGTCTCCATCTCTCGATCGGGTAGTCTTGCAATAATCCTCAGTGCACACGTACGTCCAGCCAGCCGATCAGCGGGCTAGTACGTCCAGACTGCTTTTACTTTGCGAATACTTGCTTCCTAATCCATTTGACCAAATTATACAAGTAAGTAATAACGTGACGTCGCGAGGTCATTCTGGTAATCTAGCATTTCCGCTCAGCCTATAAATTGGGCCGCACCCACCGCCTCTCTCTCCACAAAAACTCAGCAGCCTGCCTGTTAAGCAACCGAGCGACCGAGCTAGTGAGAGACCAGAGAGCGAGAAAGAGAGATGGCAGCCAGCACGGTTTCGTTCCCGGTGGTGAACATGGAGAAGCTGGAGACCGAGGAGAAGGCCACGGCCATGGAGGTCATCCGCGACGCCTGCGAGAACTGGGGCTTCTTCGAGGTGTGCATATACACGTACACACTGCTCACACAGTCACCAAGCAGCACAGAACAATTATACAGTACTGTATTTAACCAACGCACCACACCACACCACACCACACGGCAGGCAGGAAGAATTTAACCCACTTGTTCTTCTTCCACATCAACTCGTTCTATCAGTCTCTATCTCTGCTGCTTGCTAGCGGCGCCGTTCCAGCAAAAGAAAGCAAAACAAAGCATTCTTCCAGTAGCTAGCAAGCTTTACCTAACAAAACAGAGCCTCCTCGAAGCGTACATATTCCTATTCTCCATGCCATCGACCGGCCGACCAGTTGATTCTACCACCTCAGCTAGCTAGCTGCGTCGCCCGTCCGGCCGGCCCATCGATGGGAACACCCACCTCACCTCTCACACGACACACCTAGCTGGCTGAGCCGTGGCCATTCACTAATTAATAATGCGTACAGTATCTTTACTGGCCGGTTCGTTTATTGATGGATGCCTGACCTCGCTCGCAGCTGCTGAACCATGGCATCTCGCACGAGCTGATGGACGACGTGGAGCGGGTGACCAAGGCGCACTACGCCAGCGTCCGGGAGCCCAAGTTCCAGGAGTTCGCGGCGCGGACGCTGGAGGCCGGCGACAGGGGCGCCGACGTCAAGGACGTGGACTGGGAGAGCACCTTCTTCGTCCGCCACCTCCCGGCCTCCAACCTCGCCGACCTCCCCGACGTCGACGACCACTACAGGTAGTACGGTGTGCTAGCTAGCTCATGCGCGTGCGTGCGCGTCATTATTAAATTATAATTAACGACGACGTGCGTCGCTTGTATCGTATTGATTACTAATTGGCTATCAATCAGTCTTTTGTTTAAAGTTTTTGTTGGCTTCTGGCGGAAAGTTCAAAGTGCCATGTCACCCGCTTTTGACTCTTGTCTCTAAACCAGTTCTTTTATTTATTTTTTTAATCTGACTGATGAATAGTCTCAGCTTTGGGTGATTTTGGTCCACCACCATACTACCAGGCTGAGATAGTTTTAATGGCTTTGCTGCAAGCCTACAAAAGCTAGCTGACGACGACACCTATGGTGGCATGCATAGGCCCACTCTAGCTAATCAGGTTCTGCCGCAGTACAGTGGACAGTGCTAGTAGTAGTAGTACTAGCGTGTGCTCCATCTAGCTAGCTACTGTGTCCGAATATCGGTTGCCTGATGACGGCGACGCGAATAGTTATCCGATAGATTAGATCGATCATTTCGTTGCTAGCTTGACAAGTGTACATATTCAGATGAAATGCTGTACGTGTTAGTCCAGTAACTATCACAAGTCGAATCGCTTTTTAGCAGGTGATCGACGGACAGACAGTGCGATCGATACATCCAGGGCGACGCGCTTTGTTTGGTGGATGGAAACGGAATATTGTTCCGCCCGTGTTTATATTTATTATATATATAATAAAATAAAAAAGAAAGCTTCCTTCAATCCGTTCCGTATTATCGCTGCAGGCTAGTGATGAAGCAGTTCGCATCGGAGATACAGAAGCTATCGGAGAAGCTGCTGGACCTGCTGTGCGAGAACCTGGGCCTTGAGCCCGGGTACCTGAAGTCGGCCTTCGCGGGCTCCAACGGCCCAACGTTCGGCACCAAGGTGAGCGCGTACCCGCCGTGCCCGCGCCCGGACCTCGTGGACGGCCTCCGCGCGCACACCGACGCCGGCGGCATCATCCTGCTGTTCCAGGACGACCAGGTGAGCGGCCTGCAGCTGCTCAAGGACGGCCAGTGGGTGGAAGTGCCGCCCATCCGCCACGCCATCGTCGTCAACATCGGCGACCAGCTCGAGGTGATCACCAACGGGCGGTACAAGAGCGTGATGCACCGCGTGCTCACCCGCCCCGACGGCAACCGCATGTCCATCGCCTCCTTCTACAACCCCGGCGCCGACGCCGTCATCTTCCCGGCGCCCGCGCTCGTCGCTGCCGCCTCCGACGAGGAGCGCGCCGAGCGGGGCACTTACCCGAGGTTCGTGTTCGAGGACTACATGAACCTGTACGTGCAACACAAGTTCGAGGCCAAGGAGCCACGGTTCGAGGCCATGAAGTCGGCCATCGCCACCGCGTGAACAACGAATGCCTTCGTTCTGCCGAGCTTCTCCCTTCGCGTGGCCTGCACGCTTGAGCTCCAAGCCTTGAGTACGTTTGTGAGGCTTGAAAACGAACAATGTCCGTACGTGTGCTTATATATTGTAGTGGCACGTACGGTTATATATATGTTCGTGTATCGATCGTGGAATGGCGTAATGTACGTACTTTGGTTGTCTCAGGTCGTCTATATGTACGTATGTCGTATTGTGTGTGTACTGTAAAGTGTGTAGCGTCGTCTGATTAATGTATGAGCAGCAGTGTGTACGTGACAAGGACCTGGTGTGTTGCTATTAATTACTACCACATCAAGTACGGGGCACATGAATTATTATTAATTCATATATACATTGTGTGAGTTAACGAGGTATTGGCAATCGAAAGGGAATATGTTACATGCCGTTCATGAAGAAAAAAAAAGGACGTCTCGGGCAAAAAGGGGAAAAGCAAAAGTTGTCGAAAAAAACAGGTACACTGTTCCCGCCCCATTTTATTTGTTTGCTAAAGATAGAAAAATCGAAAATGTTTGGAACGATCGCAATGAACTAGATCGGTGTAAACATATTAGTGTGGCGAAATAGGATTTATCCCCACCTCATTCACCCCTGAGTCCGACCAACAAGAATAGAGCGCCATCTCTAGTCATGGCGATTAGAAGGTGAACAATAACATGGGGTTGGAACAAAAATTAGGGGGAAAATTAAGCGTGTTCACTCCACACCTGAGTATTTCAGGGACACAAAACACCTAAACCACCCTGTAGTGTTGGTCGCTCAAAAAACACTCGATTGAAAATAAAATAAACTATAGCGTTTCTGGTCCAAGCAACACTCGATTGTCATGATTACTAGATTAAGATCAAATATAAAATGAACCAAACGAAACTTATAAAAATAAGATAAAAAATATAATAAAAACAAAAAGATAGGTAGATTATTTCTTTGAAAGCCAAATTATAAGATTTCAAAGGGAACCAAATAAAACTTACAGAAAATCAAAAGAATAGGGATAATCCTAATCTAAATTTAAATAGTAAAAGACAAGAGCAGAGATATTCTAATCTTATATATATAATTTGTGCTTATACAAGTTTGAGTAGCTCTTGTTTAGCATGACACAAACTTTGATTTCAAAACCTATTGGATCATGTATGTGATCAGGATTTAGAAACAACCAGTTTTCCATACGATTCTTATTCCGACGACATTGCTCATGATGAAATACCTTCGAGTAAAATGAATAGGGATTCTAATCTTAATCCACATATGAAAGGTAGGTATGGCTAGAGGGAGGGGGTGAATAGCCTAATTAAAAATTTATACAACAACACTTAAGCAAACTTGTTAGAATAAAATACGGCTTTAAGCAAGTTTTCTCTAGCTCTAAGGTTAGGCAAATCACCTACCAATTCTAGTTACTAGCAAGATATGTTCTATGTCACACACAAGAGCTAGATCACTAGTGCTACTAGACTAAGCTACACAAGCTAAGCTAGAGGCTCTACTTTGCAAAAATGTAAAGAATGTAATGTAAAACTAGAGATAGAATGGTTATACCAACGTGAAGAGATAAGCCAATAGATAATCAATCAATCACAAGATGAATCCTCGGTAGTGAGACAAAGAGACACAATATTTTTTACCGAGGTTCACTTGTTTGCTAACAAGCTAGTCCTCGTTGTAGCGATACACCCACTTGGAGGTTCACGCGCTAATTGACAATCCAAGCCAAACCCGTCAAGGGTGCCGCACAACCAACACAAGATGGGGATCCCCAAGCTACGAGCAATCCACTAGAGATACCTTTTGCGAACTCCCGCGAGGTAGGTTCAAGAACCCCTCACAATCCACCGATCGAAGCCGAAGACAATCATCTTCCTCCGCTCAACGATTCTCGTCGCACCAAGCCGTCTAGGAGATGACAATCTCCAAGAATAACAAGAGCTCCGCGATGACGATGATCACCAAGTGCCACTAGTATGTAATCAAAGAGCAATGCACTTGGATTCACTCAATCTCTCTACAAATGATCAACTATGTCAATGAGATCAGTGGTGGAGCTTCTCACAAGCAAGCACAAGTGTGTGAGTGAATAGAATGTGCAAGGAGTTGCCCCAAAGGCCGGCCATACCACCTTATATAGCCCACACTCAAACACTAGCCGTTTCCACCCTTTTTCCTTTTCTCCTGCGTACCTCCGGACTGAAAGGTCTAGGAATGGCTAGAGGGGGGGTGAATAGCCTAATTAAATTTTCTACAACAACACTTAGCAAACTTGTTAGAATAAAACACGGCGATAAGCAAGTTTGCTCTAGCACTACAAGGGTCGGCAAGCCTCCTCTATCAAGTCTAGTTACTAGCAAGATATATCCTATGTCACACACAAGGGCTAGACAACTAGAGCTACTAAGCTAAGCTAGAATCTCTACTTTGCAAGAATGAAAGAAAGTAATACAAAGCTAGATATAGAAGGGTTATACCACCACAAAGGGATGAACCAAAAGATAACCAATCACAATATGAATCCTCGATAGAGACAAGTTGACACAATGATTTTTTACCGAGGTTCACTTGTTTACCAACAAGTTAGTCCTCGTTGTAGCGATACACCCACTTGGAGGTTCACGCGCTAATTGGCAATCAAAGCCAAACCCGTTCAAGGGTGCTACACAACCAACACAAGATGGGGATCCCCGAGCTACGAGCAATCCACTAGAGATACCTTTCGCGAACTCCCGCGGGGTAGGTTCAAGAACCCCTCACAATCCACCAATCGGAGCCGGAGACAATCACCTTCCTCCGCTCAACGATCCTCGTCGCACCAAGCCGTCTAGGAGATGGCAATCTCCAAGAATAACAAGAGCTCCGCGATGACGACGATCACCAAGTGCCACTAGGATGCAATCAACAAAGCAATGCACTTGGATTCACTCTATCTCTCTAGAATATGTCAAATATGTTTAGAGGATGAGTGGTGGAAGCTTCTCAAGCAAACACAAATGTGTGAGTGAGTAGAATGTGCAAGAGATGCCCCAAAGGGCCGGCCATATCACCTTATATAGCCCACACTCAACACTAGCCATTTTGCCCCTGAAAAACGCTTTCTGCGCCCACTCCGAACGCACTTTTCACTGGGGGTCCGGACCATCAACAGCATCCGGACCCTCTTCCAGCCGAGAGCCAATGGCTCTGTTCCAGCCTCCGGTCGCAGGGTCCGGACGCACCCCAGGTGCAGTCCGGACCATCACACATGCGTTTGAACTTGCTACTT
Source organism: Microstegium vimineum (assembly GCA_022036555.1). NCBI lineage: Eukaryota > Viridiplantae > Streptophyta > Magnoliopsida > Poales > Poaceae > Microstegium > Microstegium vimineum. The sequence continues at coordinate 66,203,796 of CM039122.1, read as the reverse complement.
TCCGCGCGCACTGCAGCGTGCCACGTGGCTCCGGACGCACCTGTTCACACGGTCCAGAGTCACTGCTCCTTGCGTCCGGAAATATTTTTCCGAGCGCCCGAGCGCACCCGAGAGCTCGCTTGAGCTCCTTAGCACCTCCGGATCCAAGTCCGGTTCATGGTCCGGACCATCACCCTGCGTCCGGACCCTTTTTTCCAGAGAGTTACAGAGAGCCTAGGCTCCGGACACGTGTCCGGACGGCAAATAGCGTCCGGACTGCTCCTCCAGCCAGCCAGCAAGGGTTTGCCTCCGGACCCATCTCCGATGGTCCGGTCGGCCAGAACTCTTGCGTCCGGACCCTGCGTACGGACTGCATCCAGCTGCCCAAACACTTCTCCAACTTCTTCCAAGCTTCCAAGAGCCAACACTAAGTGATTCCTCCACTTGTGCACGTGTGTTAGCTTTTAGTTCACAATTATCTTGGACTAAGTTGGCTGTTTCACTAGTTCAATTGATTTTATTGCAATGCATATGAACCTAGTGGCACATGATAACCGTAATCATACTTAAGAGCTCCCTCCTTGATAGTACGACTATCTATCCTAAATGTGATCACATCCTCTATGATGTCTTGATCACCAAACCAAAAATGGTTCCTAGTAATCACCTTTGCCTTCACACAATTTTTCTTTCCACCACCATGCTAGAGCTTGTGCCATCCACACTTGATTCACCTTGCTCCATCACATGGTATGTACTAACCTATCTCATGATTCACACTTAGAGATCAAGGCTAGTACTTAGGTGGGTTTCATCAATTACTCAAAACCAAAACACATGGGGACTCTCAATCTCCCCCTTTTTGGTAATTGATGACAACCCTTCCATAAAATATATGAAATATAATCATTTTGAACTTGAGTTGCTTGTCCAAGCATTTTAATCAAAGATTCAATATTTGGACAAGTTACACAAATTCGGTTTTGGTAGTTATTAGCTCCCCCTACATATGTGCTTCATGGATTTGGTTCAAGTTTTGCACATATGTATAGATAGGCATTGTGGGAGAGGAAATATCTACCAAATGATGCTAAGGTGTAAGAGTAGACCTTTGAAGCGTGATACCATCGGAGTGCGGAATTTATCATCACCCTTAGCACCATGATTAGCTAGACACCACTTGCAACAACAACTAGATAACCTTGTGAGATCAACAATAAGAGCAAGGTTTCTAGAGAATACTTTGAAACTACAAGGGTCAAAGCTAATCAACCAATGCATGCTAGTTGATCAATCAACATTCAATAAAGCTAATCAACCTATGCATGCTAGTTGATCAATCAACATTCAATTTGTATCACTAGCAAGCATCACACAAGCATGTATTTTCAATTTGAAGTGCTTGTGCAACAATACATATGAGGATGCGAACATTCAAATGCAACAATAGTGTTCATGAGCTTGCTCCCCCTATTTGTATGTTCTATTTTCAAAAATGATTTTTCATTTTTCTCCCATGTTATATCTTTTAAACTTCTCCCCCTTGATCTTTTCTCCCCCCATGATATTTCTTTTATAACTTCTCCCCCTTTGTCATCCAATTAACACAAAAAGGTGGGACCAATTATAGATATTCGAGTTTTAGCTCCCCTTAGTGTGAGATAGGGTGAAAGATTGTTTTCAACTTTGGCTTGATCTAAGCTACTTGCCCAAGATATTAAATTCGGTTTAAACCATAGACAAGCTTCTTCACACATGCTAAGATGGTTATCTTGCCTATGTTGAATTAAACACTTTAAGTTCATAGACATAGAGCAAACACTAGGATTGCAAGAACATCAACATGTCATATGCCACCACTAGATCATATCAACTCATAGAAGCAATAGTGGTACCATATAAGCATCAAAGACATTTTAGTTTTCATGAATGAGCCTAGAAGCATGAGTGATGACTATATGCTCTATACAAGTCCTAACAAGGTATGCATGAATGCTCTCAAATCAACTTTTACCTTGCATTGTTGGAGTAGAGGCATGTCATATAAGTGGGGGTGCATCAACTCATGTTGGAGAAATCAAGTATATTCAACTCATTCCTTAGCTTGCAAAACCTTTTCTCATTTAGTGGCTTGGTAAAGATATCAGCCAATTGATCTTCGGTGCCAACACTAGTGATAGAAATGTCCCCTTTCAATTGATGATCTCTAATGAAATGATGGCGGACATCAATATGTTTTGTTCTTGAGTGTTGAACCGGATTGTTGGTGAGCTTGATTGCACTTTCATTGTCACATAGCAAAGGCACTTGCTTGAATTTGACTCCAAAGTCATTTAAAGTAGCTCTCATCCAAAGTATTTGTGTACAACAACTCCCCGCACTAATATACTCGGCTTCGACGGTAGAGAGTGCCACACTATTTTACTTCTTTGATGACCAAGAGACTAGTGATCTTCCAAGCAATTGACAAATGCCCGATGTGCTCTTTCTTTCTATCTTGCAACCCGCATAGTCCGAGTCGGAGTATCCAAGTAACTCAAAGTTTGATCCTTTAGGATACCACAACCCAACATTAGGTGTATGCTTCAAATATCTTAATATCCTCTTTGTGGCTTTCAAATGACTCTCTCTAGGAGATTCTTGAAACCTTACACACATGCATACACTAAACATGACATCCGGTCTTGATGCGGTCACATAGAGCAAGCTACCAATCATTGATCTATATAGCTTTTGATCTACCATGTTGCTACTAGCATCACCATCCAAATTTCCATTTGTTCCCATTGGTGTACTAATAGACTTTACTTCATCTAGATTGAACTTCTTGAGCATGTCCTTGATGTACTTGCCTTGACTAACAAAAGTCCCATTCTTCAATTGTTTGACTTGAAGACCAAGGAAGTAACTAAGCTCTCCAAGCATAGACATCTCAAACTCTTTGTCCATCATTGTGCCAAACTCTTCACAAAACTTTTGATTGGTTGACCCGAAGATAATGTCATCCACATAGATTTGCAACACAAACAAGTACTTCCCAATATTCTTGGTGAATAGGGTAGTTTCAACCTTCCCATAATGAATCCCTTAGAGAGGAGGAAATCCCTCAACCTCTCATACCATGCTCTAGGATCTTGCTTCAAGCCATATAGTGCCTTCCTTAGCTTGTACACATGGTTGGGTTTCTTGTCATCTTCAAAACCAGGTGGTTGCTCAACAAATACTAATTCATTGATGTACCCATTGAGAAATGCACTCTTCACATCTATTTGATAGAGCTTCATGTTGTGAGCACAAGCATAAGCCAATAGAATCCTTATTTCTTTTAGCCTTGCCACCGGTGCATATGTTTCTCCAAAGTCAAGACCCTCTACTTGAGTGTAACCTTGTGCAACTAGTCTTGCTTTGTTTCTCACCACTATTCCATCTTGATCTTGCTTGTTGCGAAAGACCCATCTAGTGCCAATGACATTGTGGTTCTTTGGTCTCTCAACTAGCTCTCAAACTTGATTTCTAGTGAAATTGTTGAGTTCTTTATGTACAGCGTTCACCCAATCAATATCTTGCAAAGCCTCTTCAATCTTGGTTGGCTCAATGGATGATACGAAAGAATAGTGTTCACAAAATGAAGTAAATCTTGATCTTGTTTGTACACCACTAGTGATATCTCCAATAATATGATCCAAAGGATGATCCCTTGCAATAGATGTAGGTTGGAGTGTTGGAAGTTGATGGCTTGTACTTGGTTGATCATTTGGTAGAGTAGATGAACTAGCTTCTTGATCTTGAGTTGGAGAGGATGAACTAGCTTGATTGTCATTGAGTTGCACATTTGATGAAGGATTCACTAGATATTCAATATCTTGCTCATCATCCACTTGCTTTGGCCGAATGTCTCTAATATCCATGTTATTCATTGCATTGGCCAATGGTTCACCTCTCACATCATCATGGTTGTCATTCTCATCTTGAGAACCATTTGTTTCATCAAACTTCACATCATGTACCTCCTCAACTATGCCATGAGTAAGATTCCATACCCTATAAGCTTTGCTTGTAGTTGAGTAGCCAAGTAGGAAGCCTTCATCACATTTCTTCTCAAATTTGCTCAATCTTGCACCTTTCTTCAAGATATAGCATTTGCATCCAAATACTCTAAAGTATGCAATATTTGGCTTTCTTCCATTCAATAGCTCATAAGGTGTCTTCTCAAGCATCTTGTGGCAATAAAGTCGGTTGCTATAATAGCAAGTCGTGTTGATAGCTTCGGCCCAAAAAGAATCACTCACATTGTATTCACTAAGCATAGATCTTGCCATATCAATGAGTGTCATATTCTTCCTCTCAACAAGCCCATTTGATTGAGGTGTGTACTTGGCCGAGAATTGATGTTTGATTCCATATTCATCACAAAGCTCATCAACTATTGTGTTCTTGAACTCACTACTATTATCACTTCTTACTCTCTTGATAGTTGTTTCAAATTCATTTTGGCATCTTTTGACAAAGATCTTGAAAGTATCAAATGTTTCACTCTTGTCACTCAAGAAGAATACCCATGTATATCTAGTGAAATCATCAACTATCACAAAGCCATATTTGTTTCCACCAATGCTAGTATAGGCGGTTGGTCCAAACAAGTCCATGTGCAAGAGCTCAAATGGTTTGCAAGTACTCATCATGCTCTTACTAGGGTGAGTATTTCCAACTTGTTTGCCGGCTTGACAAGAGCTACATAGCTTATTTTTTTCAAAGACCACATCTTTCAAGCCTCTAACTAGATCATGCTTGACTAATTTGTTCAATTTCCTCATTCCAACATGACCAAGCCTTCTATGCCATAACCAACCCATGCTAGATTTGGATAGAAAACAAGTTGACAATTGAGTTTCTTTGGCATTGAAATCAACTAAGTATAGATTTTCATATCTAAATCCTTTGAATATCAAGTTAGAGCCATCTACACTTATGATCTCTACATCATCAACTCCAAAGATGCATTTAAATCCAAGATCACAAAGTTGAGCTACGGATAGCAAGTTGAAGTTCAAACTCTCTACTAGCAACACATTGGATATGCTCATGTCATTTGATATAGCAATCTTACCAAGCCCTTTGACTTTCCCTTTGTCATTGTCACCAAATGTGATAGATTCAATCCCATTGCAATCATTTGGCTTAATAGAGTTGAACATTCTTGAATCTCCGGTCATATGTTGAGTGCACCCACTATCAAGCACCCAATGCCTCCCTCCGGCTTTATAATTGACCTACAAAAGATTCAATTCTTCTTAGGTACCCATTGTTGTTTGGGTCCTCCAAAGTTAGTGACTAAGGACTTAGGTACCCAAATTGCTTTCTTCTTTGAGCTCTCATTGGGAGTACCCATGTACTTAGCAATCACACCTTTCTTTCCCTTGGTAAGCACATAACTAGAGTCAAAGCGAATAGATGCATTTGTAAATTTTATCTTGCTTTGGTTTAGTTTGCAATATTGTTCATCATGTCCTACTTGCTTGCAACTAGTGCAAAACCGACCATTGCTCTTCACAAAGCAAGGCTTTGGAGTTGCAAAGGCCGCCTTGTCTTTCTTGGGGGTATAGCCAAGTCCCTCTTTGCAAAGGGAGAACCTTTGGCTACCCAAGCACTTAAGCAAGCGTGCATCTCCACCATAGGCATTGCCTAATGCTAGAGTGATCTTACCAACCTCCTTCTTAAGGTTCTCATTATCAACCATTAGTGAAGCATCACAAGTGACAACATCACTAGTAGAAGAGATAGAGTTAGAAGTGCTACAAGAAGGGTTAGTTGGGGTGATGATGATGGGTTCATAGAAAGATTCATTGATTATATCACAAGTTACACCCATGCTACTTGTTTGAACATGCTCTGTCTCATTTTGCTCAACAAGAAGTGAATAAGCCTTTTCAAGCTTAGAGTGAGCTTTTTCAAGCTTAGAGTGAGCTTTGCCAAGCTTCTCATGGGCATCCGTTTGCCTCTCATGAGTAAGATTGAGCTCATCAAAGGATTTCTTGAGAGAATGATTCTCCTTTCGCAATGCTTTGCACTCCTTTCTTGTGAGGAAAAAGTGACTCTTAGCATCTTCCAACATTGCAATTAGTTCATCTTTAGTGGGTTCATCATCATCATCATCACTAGATTCACTTTCATCATCGGATTGTACTTTAGTGGGCCGAGCCATGAAGCATGTAGAGGGAGTTTCAAAGAGAGAGATCTTGTTCTTCATAGCAATGCTTGCAAGAGCCTTTTTCTTGCTTGATCTCTTCTCATCATCACTTGAGTCATCATCATCACTTGTATCACTATCCCAAGTGACAACATATGAGCCTCCCTTCTTGCTCTTCTTGAGAAACATCTTGTTCTCTTTCTTTTCTTTCTTCTTGCCCTTCTTCTCATCTTCATCATCACTATGATGTAGGCAATCCAAAATGAAGTGATCCTTGCTATTGCACTTGAAGAACCTCTTGTCATTGTTCTTGCTCTTGAAGGAGTTATTCTTCCTTCTAGCTCTATAACCCTTTTTATTCATGAACTTGCCAAATTTCTTGACAAAGAGGGCCATTTGTTCTTCATCTTCACTATCATCAATGCTTGAGCATTCATCATTGCTTGATTCATCACACTTTGCTTTGCCCTTAGATGATGATGTGGCTTTGAATGTCACACTCTTATTCTTTTCATCTTTCTTGTCATCCTTCTTTTCCTTGTTCTCTCTAATCTTGTCTTTGTCTTCTCTAAAGGTGTCATCAGTCATCACCTCACCAAGAATTTGGTTTGCTGTAGTTGTATCCAATCCACTTCTCACCAATAGAGTGACCAACATCTCGAATCTTGAGGGAAGACTTCTTAGGAACTTGAAAGAGAAGTCCTTGTTCTCCACCTTCTCTCCAAGTGACTTAAGGTCATTGACAAGCACCTCAAGCCTATTGAACATCTCGGGCACATTCTCATCTTCCTTCATTTTGAAGCTAGCAAACTTTTCCTTCAAGATATAGGCCTTTGCTCCCTTCATGGATTGAGTCCCTTCATATGACTCTTCTAGCTTCTTCCAAGCCTCATGAGCACTCTCCAAGTTTTTGATTTGCTCAAAGACTTCCTTGGAGATTGCCTCATGTATTGCACTCAAGGCAATATCATTGTTTTGGAGCTTCTCCTCTTCGGGCGTGGTGGGTGCCTCTTCATTCACCACCTCAAACTTCTTGTCGACCATCAACCATATCTTCCGGTTGATTGATTTAAGATAGGTGGCCATCAAGGCCTTCCAATAGCTATAGTTTGTGCCATCAAACTTAGGTGCCCTCTTGGTGTTGTTGATTTGAGCCATTTTAACACCGTGGGATGTTAAGCCTTTAAGTACGGTGTACTAGCTCCGATACCACTTGAAAGGTATAGGAATGGCTAGAGGGGGGATGAATAGCCTAATTAAATTTTCTACAACAACACTTAGCAAACTTGTTAGAATAAAACACGATGATAAGCAAGTTTGCTCTAGCACTACAAGGGGCGGCAAGCCTCCTATATCAAGTCTAGTTACTAGCAAGATATATCCTATGTCACACACAAGGGCTAGACAACTAGAGCTACTAAGCTAAGCTAGAATCTCTACTTTGCAAGAATGAAAGAAAGTAATACAAAGCTAGAGATAGAAGGGTTATACCACCACGAAGGGATGAACCAAAAGATAACCAATCAAAATATGAATCCTCGATAGAGACAAGTTGACACAATGATTTTTTTACTGAGGTTCACTTGTTTGCCAATAAGCTAGTCCTCGTTGTAGCGATACACCCACTTGGAGGTTCACGCGCTAATTGGCAATCAAAGCCAAACCCGTACAAGGGTGCTGCACAACCAACACCATTTTCCTTTCCACCACCATGCTAGAGCTTGTGCCATCCACACTTGATTCACCTTGCTCCATCACATGATATGTACCAACCTATCTCATGGTTCACACTTAGAGATCAAGGTTAGTACTTAGGTGGGTTTCATCAATTACTCAAAACCAAAACACATGCGGACTCTCACGGACGCACTTTTCACATGGGGTCCGGACCATCATCTGCGTCCAGACTCACTGCCAGCCGAGAGCCAACGGCTCTGCATAGTCCTCCGGTCGCAGGATCCGGACACACCCGAGGTGCAGTCCGGACCATCGCACACGCGTCTGGTCTGCCTCTGATTCAAACTGCTGCTTTCCCGCTCGCACCTCAGCGCACCACAGAGCGCCACGTGGATTCGGACGCACGCAACAGTGCGGGTCCGGACCAACATCTCCAGGGTCCGGAAATATTTCCAGAGAACCCGAGAGCTTGCCTCAGCTTCTCAGCACCTCCGGACGCAAGTCCGGTTCACCAACCGGACCAACAACTTGCGTCCGGACCTTCACACCAGACTATCAGAGAGGTTCCAGAGAGCTCCAGACACTGGACGCGCGTCCGGGTCCGTGCGTCCGGACGGCAAACAGCGTCTGGTTCCTCTTCCTCAGCCAAGCAGCTAGGGTATGCCTCTGGACCCATCACCGATGGTCCGGATCGGCCATGTACCCTGCGTCCGGACCACTGTCCGAGGCTCTTTTGAGCTGCCCAACACTTCTCCAACTTCTCCAAGCTTCCAAGAGTCAACACTAAGTGATCCCAACACTTGTGCACGTGTGTTAGCTTTTAGTTCACATTTATCTTGGATTAAGTTGGTTGTTCTCACTAGTTCAATTGATTTTAATGCAATGCATATGAACCTAGTGGCACATGATAACCGTAATCATACTTAAGAGCCCCCTCCTTGATAGTACGACTATCTATCCTAAACGTGATCATATCCTCTATCATGTCTTGATCACCAAATCGAAAATGGTTTCTAGCTTTCACCTTTGCCTTCACACCATTTTCCTTTCCACCACCATGCTAGAGCTTGTGCCATCCTCACTTGATCCACCTTGCTCCATCACATGGTATGTATCAACCTATCTCATGATTCACACTTAGAGATCAAGATTAGTACTTAGGTGGGTTTCATCAATTACTCAAAACCAAAACACATGGGGACTCTCAACATCTAAATAGTAAAAGGCAAGAGCAGAGATTTATTTCTAACTCTATATAGTGCTCATACAAGTTTGAATAATTCTTGTCTAGCATGATATGGAGTTTGATTTCAAAACTTATTGAGTGATGTATGTGATCTAGACTCGAAAGCAATCAGCTTTCTATACAAGTCCTATTCCGACATGACTCATGAGTAAAGATTATATTATATTTTTGTTGGCCAATTCTTTAAAAAAACTATTTTCGAATACAAATCAATGTGTATTCAATAACATGTAAAGGGGGAAAATACTAATAAAAAAGAATAGTAATAGACTCCATCAAAGACACCTCTAGTTTATAGAAAAAAAACACTAACACAACATATATAGACAAAATGGAAATTAAAATTAAATAGCAATGGTCTCCATCACGGACTCCTATGGTTTAAGACTTTGAAAAGACAGAGACCATGTATTTAGCTTGAAAAAATAATAATACAATGAGTTGTTGATGAAAAAAATAGGTGGAGAGAGATATGTGAATAATATGTGCAATATTCATGTTTGCGTTTTTATTGAATGTAGTTTTTTCACGTTGCAACGCATGACCATGTTTGCTAGTTTTGATAATAAAGTTGGCAAAAAAATCCCTATTCTAGAAAAAGGAAAACAAGTGAAGTCTATTTTCCGAGAATTATCAGGTCTTGTGAGTTTTTTAAATAGGGCCAGTTTATTTCTGGCCTGCTAAGCATGTCTGATCCAGGTAAGTTCGGTGGGTCCAATCCAATTCTGTACTGCACATGCCGCGACAACCAAAGACGGCAATTGCCCTCGAAAAGAGGAGGAACCGACCCAACACGGCCCACTAGCTAATCGGAATGTGCTACTGCTCACCTCGTTCGAGCGGCTCGGGCCTCGCGGCCTCGGCCTCCTCATCCCAACGAACAGTCCAGCCAAAAGTGTGCACCAGAAAAGAAACCGAGCTACAGTACAGTTGCGCGCTCGCGCGACCTATCACGCACCCAGGTGCTAACCGGGCGGGCCGATTAGCTGCCGACCACCAAGTTTGCGGCATCCCACCGACCCCCCCTCCCTTTATTTCAGCTTCATGGGCCTAATTTAATTGTTTTAATGGGTAAAGCAACAGAAAAGTAATAGTCGTACAAAAGGCAACAACCATACACTAAAATCTAAAAGTCTGACATTAGCACTAATCTCATGTTTTTTGAACTAGAAAAAAGTTATATCTCCTAAACCGAGTATCCTAATTAAAATCTGATTGCACCATCGTCTTTGTTACAATAAAATCTTCAAAACTAGACCCCACATAGATATATTTTGATACTTTTTTAAAAATTATTTATCTTATAATAAATATGTATTTAAAGGTAATCAGCGAACATCACATTAATACTACACGAACATCGTAGAAAAAATAGCATAGAACATTATATGTATACTGCAAGAACATCATAAATATATTATAGAACATCGCTTTAACACTACACAATTAGATTAGTATTCTAATTAATTGTATATACTACACAATTAATTAAAGTAAAATAAAATACTAATAACAAGATAAAATTAGAAAATTAGAAAATATGCCCAAAACAAAAAAGAAAAGCGAAGTAAAATAAAATAAAACAAATAAAAAATAAAAAAATAAAAAAACAAAGAAGAATAAGAGGCGACATAATAAAAGAAAAGAGCAAAAAGCAAAATTAATAAGAAAAAAAATAATAAAATGGGAAAATAAAAACCAAACAAAATAAAAGGAAAAAGGATCACGTAACACTCGAAAAGAAAAAAAGAAGAAAAAACAAACAGAAAGGGAAAATAATATTCCAAATAGAAAAGAAAAGGGAAAAAGAAAAAGAAATCTCACCTACTGGTCGGCGCATACTGGGCTGCTGCTGGGCCGGCGCATGCTCTCGTGGGCCACAATCGCAAAGGTGATGGGGGCGGAAGCTATCCTTCCCGCAACCGGGCACGGAAACCACCGGTGATGTCGGCAGCAGGCAGATCTCTTGTCTCGATCGGTGAAAGCAATGGGCCAATATTCCCTTCTCTCCTTCTCTTGATCGCGCCTCTCCGGTGGTCCACAGCCTGCCCCGCCTCCGCCTGGCGACTCCAATTGGCAGCTTCCTCCTTCACATGTCGCGCAAGGCCACAAGAGCCCGCAGGCGGGGGTGACGGCCTCTTCGGCAGTTCCGCGCCTCGTGGTCGTGGTGGCCCATGTACCCCATCCCCATATGGTTCCAAGGCCCTGGCCCGTCTGTTCCGCCGAGCATACGAGCACTACGGACGCCACTACCGCGGTATACTCCATATCTAGAGCAATCACTACCACGGTACTACGAACAAAATACTGTATGTGATTGCTCTAGACATGGGCACGCCGCACTGGTACGCACCGTAGCTGTCGAAAGGTTCGGAGAACGGAAGACTTCAGGAAAGTTTGGATCCGTGCGTGCCCATGTCTACCTGCTACTGCTACCATGCCGGTGCCCAAGTGCCAACCCCAACCAGTTGAGCAGTGGTGCTGCACGACAACATCTGAAAGCGGTGCTTTCCCAGGGACCAGCGACATTCCCATTTCTAGAGCGATCACACACAGTATTCTGTTTAAAAAAAACGAAAAGGCAGCGTTGCTTTGGGATCCGAAACTTTGCAAAGCAATTCGGCACAAACCCTCGACTCCAAGGCTGTTGTCGTCAAGACGCTCGCCAAACTCCATAGACATTACTAGTAGAGAATTAGGCGAGATTAATTACATTTTAGGGAGTAGCATGGGACGCAAAAAGGCCAGACATTGACGCTGTACGAGGAAAGGTACGCCACTATCACGAGTTCCTTGCTAGCGTACAGTACATTGTCGTCCACGCTAAGCACCAATTCCGGCACGCAAATTCGAGGCGATGATGGAACAAGAGTCAAACAGCTCACTCGAGTCGAGACAAACCATAGTGGGTCACATGGGCGCAAAGGCTAAACCCATTAATTTAATTAATCTATATTGATCATTACGCGCTACAGTACGCTGCAGTGAAGCAGGAGTCAAGGGGCTGCGCAGCACCGCAGCAGCGTAAAGAAAGGCTGAAAGGGTGCAAAGATTCCGGCATCCTCTCGACTGGTGAGCTGCTGCTACTGCCATCGATTCTTTTGTTCCTCGAGATGGCCGCTGCTGTTTGCTTCAGTTCAGACCGTCGTTGGGAGGTCGCACTTGCCCATCTCTGTAATGTAAACAATGCAACGAGCGAGCACCCAGTGAGATCGCAGGTTAGATCACAATCAACTCCTTAAAAACAGCACATTCTCCCATCAAACAGCGGACTCCTGTCAAAACGCACATGAGGACCACTGGTCCACCGAGACACGTACGAGTACATTAATGAGTGGAGTAAAAAAATGCAGTAGCGTAGTACAGAGTACAGTAAAAGGCCGCGGGAGTGGACAATCAGGCACAACGCGGTCTGCGGCATCCAGACATGCACGCGGCACCACGAAGGAACGGCACAGACACAGGAGAGGACGGGTCATATCACGTCGACCTGCGAGCCGCCCACCCAGGCCCCCGTCTGTCAGTCATTATGTCACCTTGTGCTCCTACTACTACAGGACGTCCCCTACTACAAGGCCTGACAGGCTGAACCTGAGCAAGTGATCAGGTAGGGCCCTCGCAATAACTCCATCCCAGTGATAACAGCTCGAATCCAATGCAAGCAAGAACACGGCCATAACTGACATGTTTAAAATCGCAGTACAGATTTGGTCACAGAACAGCAGTAACGGCTGCTGCAGACGTGCAAATGGGACGCAGCGATACTACTAGCCTCTGCTAGGAGTACAGTATGTGGTGTACTCCGTGCCGCGTTCAAACAGACGTGACAGCCTGTGTGGTAGACTGTGCTCGTAAAAGAATGGGAATCATTCCAGTACAATGGCAAAGCAAACCTTTGATTTGATTTCAAAGGTTGCCACTCTATCAGTAAAAAATCACCAGCGATAAAACATTGGTCCTACGGGATGTTTCAGGCCTAGGTTCCCGCGATCATCTCCACTTTAACTGAAACTGTACTGTACTCCGTATGGCTTTGGTCGCGTATTGCTACTAGGTCACCATTTACATGTGTGAATTGCACCTAGCAGTTCCAGCATTCATGGACTATGTACGTTTGCACAAATGGAAATCACAAGCAATATAATGGCCGATTTTAAGCTGGGTCGACAATGCACGATAGGAGGAGAAGATGAGCTTACTTGGTGCCTGGTTGACGACGTAGGCGGCGCCGGCGAAGTCGCAGGTCCCGATGGACCGGCCCTTCCGCTGGTAGTAGTCGTTGAAGGCGTAGGAGGCGTGCGCGACCATGGTGTTGGGCTCGAAGCACGCCGCGCCGGGCTGGATGGCCTTGCAGTCCGCGCCGCCGGGGCCGCACGCGTAGTCCAGCGCCGCATGGAGCCGCTGCTCTCCGGCCATCGCGTTCGCCACGCACCACGCCTCCCCGGTCGCGACCTTCACCCCGCCAGGCGGATTATTGACGCTGCTGCTGCCGCTGCCGCTGCTCGGCCCGCCGTTCTCCTGCCACCCGAGGCCGCTGCTGCCCTGGCTGCCGCCTGCAGCACCGCCGCCGAGGACGAACTCGACGTCGTACACCTTCTGCTGGTTCGGGTAGAACACGCAGTAGTTACGTTCGGAGGTGGGTCCAGGCTTCTGGTTCTCGTTGAAGAGCGCGAAGAGGTACACGTCGATGTCGGCGTCGGGACGGCGAGGCGTGCCAGCGTTGCCGGAGAGCACGCGGCGCGCGAGGTTGCCGTTGTACGCCGCGGCGTTGGGCTCCGAAGCGCCTGCCTCGTTTTCGTCGCCCTTAGACGGCCACCCGGTCTCGGAGACCACCACGCGGACGCCATTGTAGTTCCCTCCGAGCCTGCTGACCGCGGCGAACACGGCGTCGAGCTGCGCGTCGAGGAGGCTGTAGTACCTTAAGCCATTCCCGGGGTCAGGCACGCCGGCGTTGGGGCGGAACAGCGCGTAGTCGAGGGAGATGTCGCCGGCATTGCCGGAGTAGGCGAAGAACGGGTACGCATTCACCATGAGGTACGACCCGGTCTGCGCAAGGAAGTCGAGCATGGGCTTCATGACGGCCTGCGACAGGTCCTCACGGAACGCGCCCGCCGAGGACGGGTACGACGACGCGAGCGCGGTGAGCGCGATGGGCGACGACACCTTGACGGCGCCGTCGAGGCCGTGTCTGACCAGCGCGGCGTGCACGTTGGCCATGGCCGGGACCAGCTGCGCCGTGACGTTCTTGGCGGACGCGAACACCTCGTTGCCCACGGCGATGCCGTGGATCTGCGTCGCTGGGTAGTACGCCGCCACGTTCCGGCGCACCCACAGGAGCGCGTACGACGCGCGCGACGCCGCCGCGAAGAGCTGCTCGTTGGGCAGCGCCACCACCACCTTGATGCCGGTGTTGGCTAGCGCGCGCAGCACGGTGGGGTCGGCGTCGTACAGCTTCACCTGCGCCACGCCCTGCTGCTTCAGCAGCTGCACCACCGCCGCCGGGTTCGGCAGGTTGTTCGCCACGCGGCCGTAGTTCACGCCCACCGTCCCCGCCTCTGCAACCAGAACAACACACACAGAGACACCCCTATCAGTTACCAAACCGCTACCTGCATTGTCGCACAGATATGACCATAAAAAAAATTTAATCTTTGCGCGTTCCGGGGGTGTTTACCTGCAGGGCAAACGAAGAGGAGCGGAACCGCGACGGCGAGGAGGACGGCGACGAGGAGGCGGCGTGGGGGCGTCATGGCTCTGCTGCGGCGCGGAGAGGCAGAGCACGCTGGACGGCGCGGGGTGAGTGGGCGAGTGTGTGGGTGGGGTGCGGAGGGAAAGTGCGGAGGATTGGGATTTTATGGCCGGCGACCTCGGCACGCTGCCAATCGGGGCCCACGCTAGCCCGTTCGGGGCGGTATGGGAAAAGTGGCGGGTATGGATGGTGGGGCACGCACGTCGCGGCTGGCTCGGCTCGTGCGCGGGGTGGTGGGGCGACGTGGAGACAGGCATGTGGCCGTGTGCGCGGGTGTTGCCTGGTTGGTGGTGCGCGTGGGATTGGATCCAGCCGTCGCAGTGGCGATGGAAAGCGAGGCGCCGGGGAGCGCCGCCGGGCAGGAGGGCAGCAATACTGACAACTGAGGCTGACGACCGTTGTTCCGCTGCGCGACGGGCCCCAACGTACGGCCGTTTCGGCTTGGGGCGTCTACTAGTGGTTAGTGGCTAATCAATGTAGTGCGATGAATGAGACTGATGATGCCAGTTGCTGCGCGTCTCAACGGCTCGAAAATCTTTTCATGTTCTGTCCTGTTTTGGTGCTGTTGAACAAAACACTTTTCCGTGTGTCTTTTTATGTAGTGTTTCTGATGAATGAATAAATGAGACTGACGCAAGTGGTAGTTGTATGAACAAAGGGATTCATTATTTTTGCGAGGAAACGATTGTACTGTACGTTCTGACAAGTACGGTATCTGGGTGTTCAGTAACACATATTTTTTTTTGTTTTTTTTTTCCGAGCAGAAGATAGCATACTCCGTACGTGAGTGTTCAAGCAAACCTAAGCCGTCCAGTGTGCGGTGCGGTGTGCCAAATGTCACTACTGTTGCAGCACTGCGACAGCAGCGATTTTTATTTGGCAGGGTAACAAGGATAGGATAACTAGATAAGGCGTGGTGTTTTTGGTTGGCTTCTGAATCTCTTGAAGGCAAAAGGGGAGATATCATCATCATCGTTTTGGTGGTTGGTGCAGATTAACACGAAACAGTAGCTGTCAAACTTTGGCCGCCTACTGTACTGGCTGCAGTACTGTACGTATTTACAACGGATGACAAACCAGGCTGGGCGCTGAGGACCGGGGTAGTCGACAATGGTCTCCCCACTGCTGTTCCCGGCGACTTTTACGCTGACCGTAATCCAGCCCAACTCATCCACCCCTGCTGTTGGCTGTTTCCATGGGCCAACCACGGAGAATCATCTCAGTGCACCAACGCTTGCCGCGTGAAACCGACAGGCGACAGCGCTCGCCCGCCGGGCGGGCTCGTCAAGTCGACAGCGACTTGGACGCGTGGTCCTCCGGGGGACGTGTGATAATAACAGCCTGCTGCATCTGCCGACTTAAGATTGCGTACTAGTACGTGCTTAGTGAAGGCAAAGCAACGATTAAAGTAGAAAAATGTACAAACACGCACGACAGATGAGTGACCTCCGGCCATGGCAAGTGCAGCCGGTCCGCCCTCCGGTTGCCGACCTCTGCTTTGCCGTCTGCGGAAACATGGACCGGCGATTTATTACCAGAGCAGAGCAGGTAGCCGAAGGCGTTTCTGTGCGCCCGCGCGCAAGTGCAACGGAAAGTTGGTGGGCTGAGACAATGGTAGGTTAGGAAAGGGGAACTGGCAAAGCGAGATGGACATGGACCAAATGAAAAAGGGGACGCATCGTGCCAACTTGGGTTTACTACTTGTTTCGCTTGGAATGCGTGTTGCGTTGCGGGGAAAGTGAACGCCTTTTAGGTGAAGCCGTGGAGCAGCGGCTCGTGACAATGGGGAAGGAAGGACAGCCGTGCAAGGGGGTCAGGGCCGGAGTGCTTACGACAGTTTGTTGAGTGAGAGTGTAGAGTTGTAGCGTTGTCAATGGGCGACACATCGCTGGGGTCGTCCAAAGTCAAAACATGTACTGTGAGTCTGTGACACAGCTAGACACAATGGCAGAAGAAGAAAAATCCCCCGCCGTTCCCATGATTCATACATGCTGCGTACAGCCGGCTTTGTGGGCTGTTTGGACGTGGGGTGTAAACGTACGTAGCTGCTACGGAGCATCATGCCTGCCCCCTCGTGTCCGTCTTGCTTGTTCTCCACTCCAGCTACATTTGCCGGTCCCAGTCCCAGCTGTACGCAAAGCCATGCATGCGCTCGAGGTCATCGAGGTGATGAGACACAGACCAAAGCTTGACGACTCGCGGTGCCTGTTTGAAAGTCGCCGGAAACATTCAAACAATCAGGCCGCATGAGACGGCGTCGTGGAGTACAGGTTGTTTTGTTTGCCGCGACTGCGAACTGATAAAGGAACTTTGAGCAGCGGAGGACAGCCAGCTTGGCCACCGGAAAGCGGGCTTGTCCTGCACCCGGCCGCGCCATGTGCGCCGTGACCCCCGATCACTCGTCCAGACGACTCGGTCTCGGTGCTAGCTTGCGAGAGCCCAGAGATGCATGACTCGCTGGCTGGTGGCTGCTGGCCTACGGACGGAGTAATGCTCATGTGGGGGCAACTGGCCGGGCAAACAATTATGGAGGTCCAGATTGTTCGCGCCATCGATCGGGGCGGGCACTTTTGTCATTGTCCGACCGACGACGTCGTCTCGTCGTCGTCGTCGGGGGAGGAAGATGGTCGGGGTCGGCAGACATGCCCGAGGAGTGCGCGCCGGAGGTGGGTCTGCTCAGATCTCCGGGCAGCCTCCTAGTGTGCGCGCTCTTTTGGTCGATCATCACATGATAGCAGAGCCGCTGTTCCTTGCCTCATTATTCTCGGGCGGTTTCCTTCTCCTTTCAAGCATGTGGACTGTGGCAATGGCGGCTTGCCATCCTCCCTTCCGTTCCACTCAGTCGCGGATAAAAAAAGAAGACTCAGGGTTACTATGCATCATTGCACACTTGCACGGCATGTTGAAGTTTCGGGTTTGATTACCCATCACCCATGATCTATCTCTCGCGTCGTCGTAACTCGTAAGATAAGAACAAACACCGCCGGCAACTCACTGCTCCGGTGCTCCCTGCTCCGGATGTAGTACTACGCGGCACGGGGGGTTCTGGATGGTTACAGCTCCAACATCATCTATCAGCTGTCAGCGTGACTGTCTCCCATGTGGATCTTGAGCGTTTCATGATTTCTTCATCTCCCCGGGAGGCATGCATTTCCTGTCGGTGTGTGTGTGTGATTGAAGAAGTCACCGCCACGCCTAGCGCTGCCGCGCCAGAAACCGGGTCCGCGAGAGCAAAATGACGAGCACGCTCCACCACTCGACGTCACGGCGGCGTCATCCTGGGACCAGCCTGCTGGATGATTGGAGTACTGCTTGCTACCGCGCCTGCCACCCGATCCGTCGCAGTGCAGCGACAACCATGAGAGGTCGAGACTGCAGTGTGCTCATGTGAACCAAAGCTTTTATTCGCGCCGTGGACACCACGTACAGCAACGCTGCAGTGAGCTCTGCATCTCACTCATGACCTGTTTGGACTACGTAGACCGTTGCCTCGGCGCTACTTGAGAAACGAGATCTCGGTAGGCCTTGTTTAGTTCTAAACTGTAGCACTTTCAGTTTTATTTGATAAATATTGTCTAATCATGACGCAACTAAGTTCAAAAGATTTATCTCGCGATTTACAGACAAACCGTATAATTAGTTATATTTTTTATTTATATTTAATATTTTATGCATGCGTTTAAAGATTCGATGTGATGGAGAATCTTGTAAAATTTTGGAATTTGGGGTGGAACTAAAAGGTCTGAGTCAACATATTCAGGTCAGGCCAATAATAAAAAAAGATGTATCACAAAGCTGAAACTCAATACGTAAATCACTGATGGTTCGAACTGCTGACGCATGGGTTCAGACTTCGGAGGGATCGAAAATTTGATGGTAGCAGATACAAGCAACCAAAGGAACGGTCGGTAAAGTTAGCGTGTATTCAGTCAGGGTTCACCGTCTCAGAGGTGAAACAGCCTGTTTCACTAGCTTGTTCACTGTCAGGTTACTAGGTTAGAATGGGTTAAAATAATTAACTAGATCTGACACTGTTGCACACATGGATGCGTCTACCAAACCCACATGTGGGCATGCCCGTGGGTGATGGAGGAGAGGCAGCATCATGCAGCATGCACGCACTCTGCACCTCCTCCTCTGGCTCCATGTGCAGCTGGGCAATACATGACACAGAAGAAGAATAGACGATATCTGGGTAAAAGGAGATCAACCAGAACTTGTTTAAAGCAACATACTCCTCCAGATTCTCCTCTTCCAATTGAGACAAAAAAAAAGAAAGAAAGAAAGAAAGAAAAATAAATCGATCTCAACCTACAATGAGAACACTAGAGGAAGGCCAAAAGGTGCAGAGGCTTAATTGCAGAGATCATCTGCAATGCAGATGAGTTTGACATAGTAACATACTATCAAGGAGAACATAAGGGGTTCCAGGGATCTGCACGCAAGTCTGCTGGAGCAAAGTGTTACCAAATAGAGCAATGTGAAAAAGCACACTTGGTTTATGCATACAAGTGCTGAAATGAGACCAGTAAGACGAAAGAATGGCACTACTTTGCGAAGAAAACTGAACGCTGAACATATACTCGAGACATGCATTACAAAATTGCTGTCCAGAGGGCAATTACATGAGGATGTCAGGATATGCACAGGCCTACTACTATAACAAGCTAGCTATTATTTTACATCAAACAGCAGCTAGAAGGATCCGCTTATGTACAGTTGCAGGTTTTGCTTCACTGCTTGCCAGCTACTTCGTACAAGGAAACTGCTGGTTACTGGTTAGAGCTATGTAACGGAACTTTCAGCGTTAACATAAACTCCTGTACTAGACTCTTCCTTGGTTTTTAGGTTTTCCGAAGGCCCCCAATCAACTCTTGTTATTGATTGTTCACTCTCCATATTTTGTTCCGATTACATTGTTTTGTTTCTTGCTTTTTGAGCTAGGATTTGCGTTCAGTTAGCTTGTTAATTGCTCAGTAGCCTGCCAACTGCACTGTTATCTCGTCTTGGCTTTCCTTCTCTGCACAAAAACATACCAGTGGATACATTCAGAGAAGTGAAAGGAAGGAAAATTGAACGGCAACCCATGTCTAAATATAATGTAGAATGCAGATGTTAGGATAACAAACATCGAATGTTCCATGTTACTTCAGAGTAGAAAACTGACTTATCACATAGTTCTCAGTACATGCCCTCTTAGCCATATCGTGATTCCGGAGCAATTCAAATTAAGTTGATCACAGGAAAACATAAAGTACACTATAACATTCTTTCAAACTTGCCTCTTGAAAATGGAAGTATAGGTTTGAGTAGAGAGAATCTTAGGCTAACATAACAAATATGAACACATGAAGTGGTGTTCGGCTGATGGTTTTTGCGGCTGATAAGCCGGTTGATGTTGTTTTGTTGTGAGAGAGATAAACACTTATTCTTCTAAAATTTCACAAGAATTATTGAGTCAACACAAGAGCAACAGTCCGCTGAAGTATTGAATGGACAAGTACTTACATGATGATTTTGGCTGCTATACTTCCGAGTCCCATCACGGTAAGAGGTATACCGTGCACCAGCTGAGACGTGAGATATGCGCTGGAGAAACACTTGAATGTGATTGTAAATGCTGCAGAAAGCAGTACCAGTTAAAATCTAGGACACTCGAAGTTATAATGCAACCTAACTTTGGGAAGAAGACACCAAAATTCGTTTTGGGCACTTAAGGCCTTGTTCGGTTTGATGGGATCGAGGCGATTGGCGGGATTTTGACTTGCATAGAGGATAAAATCCCCCATAGAGGATAAAATCCCCCCTCGATCCCTTTCAATCCCCACCAATCCCCTTGAATCGGGGATTAACTGAATAAGCCCTAAGTGGGTAAGAGAGGCGGAAAAGGCCACTTAAATAGTCAGGGGGAAATAAAAGCCATTTTGAAGGACAATTTTGAACTCAACAGTAAACCAAAGTATCATTGTGATTTTTCATTTATAGTGATGTTCTTCAGATCTTACTAAACTGTAGCATTGCATTGGTTTTGGAAGAAAAAATACCTGAGCCGGTGCCTATTACAAGTTGAAAAGAAAGCAACAAATCCATACAAAATGCTCCGTAGTGCACGGAAAATCTGAAAGAAAAAAAAAGTCAAAGTAAGTTTCATAGATAGTTTGATGTAAGCTTTGGCTGTGCCTACGAATTTCTAATACCTGATACAGGAGATCTTTCCACAGTGAGCCCCAGATGCTATTATCAGATGTAAGCACAGATGATCTGGGAACAGATCCAACTTGATATAAGGCAGTTACTGTTGACCAGCTCTCCCTTAGAACACTGACAACATCAACAAAAAGGTCCACTACAAAACTTGATAGCCCAATGACTAGTCGGAAAGGCGCAGCTAGTATCTCTCCAAGAAGCCAAATTATAGGGTACAGAATTGAATTTACTGGTGACAGAAACAAAATTAGCATGGCATAAGAATCAAAACATGGACGGAAAATGAAATAGATGATGTAAGAGGTTAGAGCAACCATACCAATGCTAACCATAGTACTGAAGACAAACCAAAATGGCCAGATAATCATCTCCACTGTACCGATAACAACACTCCAAGACGTCTCCAGTGATACCATGACAGCTGAACTCAAATATCCTACTGTCTCAGCACAAAGGTTCCACATTGGCATGGTAAGTTCGAAAACCTCTAGAATTGGTCCCGCAATTGGCTTTGTCAAAACACTAAAAACAGACTTAACAGCACCCACAATCTTAAGAGACCATGTAAAAGCCTGCTGAAAGTTATGCAGGAAAAGCATAGTTCCAAGATACTTAAGTCTTGATATCATTTCCCACGTTTCTATCCAATCAAAGAAAGGGCCAAACAATCTTGAGGCCGTTGCCTTCAACATGGGCACATTCTTGTAGAGGTCATAAAATCCTATAAGAACAGTGATTAATGACATCAAGACATACAATGCTCTGG
Organism: Microstegium vimineum; assembly: GCA_022036555.1. Taxonomy (NCBI): domain Eukaryota; kingdom Viridiplantae; phylum Streptophyta; class Magnoliopsida; order Poales; family Poaceae; genus Microstegium; species Microstegium vimineum. Next base: position 66,181,985 of record CM039122.1, on the reverse strand, counting down.
CAAGAGGGCACATCCATGGGCGATATATCTTGCAAAACACTGGATATGACTGAAAAAATATAACCCACGAAGGAAGGCCATACTCAAGTAGTGTTAACAGTCTGACATCAGATAGTATGACTTCTTTCAGTCTGAATGGAAGGTCATGATCATCAAAACGGAAGCAGATCAGTACGTCCTTATATGTGCTAGGCTCCAATAGTGGCTTAGCATTCTCATTATCACTGTCACATGATGAACATGAAGATGGCGAATGTTTTGGCGAGGCCAAAATTTCTGTGTATGATTCTTCAGTCGAACTACTTCCATCATCTGATTTTGTTATTTTTCTTCTCTTGTAAGGTCCATAGCAAGGAGGTATAGTGCAAGATGAGTCTGTGAAACCTGATGACTCTCTAATGATTTGAACATGGCCGGAATCATCACTATCACTTGGTAAATTCTCACTTTCCCATAAAGGTGCTAAGAAATCATTCTGGGCATCATAAAATATATCACCTGTACATCAAGCATATAAGTGCTTTGTACTACCAGCAATGAAGAAGAGAAAAGGGAAAGGGTTACTATTAGTGCTTTTACCGTTAAAAGAGATGCTGTTCAAATAATCCTGCAGGAGCTGACATTCAGAGGGATTTCCTGAGAACCAAGAAGTGATCAATGTTGAAGCTTGATTGACACTATCAAATTCCCATCTCTTCATTATTTTAGACTCTGCAACCATTGATGTATCCGTCTACAATGATACTAAAAGAAATAAGTTTGTGGCTTTGTGCCATGAATTTAAAGTCATCAATATGATCCCTAACAGTAAGACTATAAACATTAATAGACTGTACCTGAAGCTCATTCAAATAATTGATGCCACGCACATCAGCCCAGTCTACCTCAAAAATGATAAAACCATATAAAGTCTGATGAAGCTCCCTGTTCAGTATGCGGGCATCCTTCAACTTATTCACTTGAAGCTTCTTTTCCCGCATAGCCTCATCAATCAAGGAATACCATCTGGAAGATTTATTCTGTAAATGGGGAGCAGATACCGATCTTGTTGAGAATACAAGGTTTCCATCAGTTTCATCTGTCTTTCTCCTAGTCCTAGAGTTGGCAAAAGGAGAAAACCTTGACTGGAGCAAAAAACAGCAAGAATCAGATTGTTAGCAGCTCAGTGAAACTTAAGCAAGAAAGAGATACCACCATAGGTGTGCATAAAGCAGCGGAACAACAGACCTTAGTAACCATCAATTGCCAAAGATGAGCAGGTTTTGTGTCTTGATCTAGCAACCATGGGCGGTTGTCCAGCAATATAAGGAACTTCTTGGTATGAGGGCACAGAAATATTGTCAGTTCTGCAAGATATGACTGTAAATCCCTGCATTTAAAATGAAAGAAAACCTTGTTTAGTTCCCCATTCATAGTAGATAGAAATAAAAATTTACAAACAACATCAGGTTATCAGATCAATGTAAAAATCATTCCCCCACAGTAACAGATGATAGAAATAAACATTGAGATGTCAAGACCCAGACACTAAATAGACGACACCATGGAATTGAAAGTGCAAAATGCTCAACAGCACAGCACTAATAAATAATTATCGTTTGCAAATACCGGCACATGACTGGCAAAAACGTATCAGACATATACTGAACTGCTTCTTTTTTAGTTTTTCTGTCATTTGGTCTGTGGAGGTTCAAGTTCAAATATATGCACACAACATGGTACTAGTACATACTGATCATTTCACAGGACGGAAGGTCACACGCAACAGAATCCTGTGTAGTTTTTGCTGGGACCACTGGATATGGATCGAATGAAAATTTTACTGCTACTCTACCAGCAGTCGAACACCGTCCATGGATGTACAAGTTGGGAGAAACGCTATGAATGGCAAAAATATATAAAGCTCCAGTGCACGGCAATTCTGTCCATCTGTCGCTTCAACTAGCAATATTTCCAACAGTGGGTTTACTTTCCATATGGCGACCACGCAAGTGTACCTCCCAAAACATCTACAGAAGCGAATAAAACTATCCATTCCCCGTTTTGCGACAATTCCTGTCCGTTTTCCAAAAACAGCATGTTGGAATTATCTTCTGCAGGTAGCCGGCACAAGCAAGCAAGTCACTGCAAGAACCAGTTTCACTGCAAGAACTAATGATAAATTGTACTACTCAAAGAAAAGGAAAAATAATTTCAATTGTGCACATATATGTCACTCGTCGTACATCTCTCATCCGCATAAATAAAAACAACAAATCAATATTAAAACCAGACCACATTGCAACCTTAACGACCTTATAAACAATACAACAACGCAATTCGCAACAGGGGAAAAAAAAAGAGCGCCAAAAGGTTTCCGCTCCATTGTTCCATTACTCCAATGAGCACCAACACCTCGCCGGCAAGTCGGCAGCGGGCAGCCGGCAGTCTTATTGCCGGGCAAAGAAGCAACAGTCGCACGAACAAATTCCGAGTACATGAGAGAAAATCCCCCGAAACACGTACCCGATTTGCAAGCTGGTGAGCGGGAAGAAATGCCGCTTCTCGCCGGCCCGCTCCATCTCGCCGCCGCAGCTTCCTCCTTCACCGCCGAGAGACGCCAGGGTCTTGCATCAAACGGCAGATCAGACGCTGGAGACCCCAAATCCGCAAGCGAAAATAGCGGAATCGGAGAGGAGGCTTCCTCCTCAAGTACCTTCCTCGAGGTCAGCTCTGTCCTCCCATGGCGTCGTGCTTATCCGCATGCCAAGGTGGCCTGGTACCAGAAGCCCGGAGTTAATGCCCGCGCGCGCGGGCGGTGTCCCCTCTCCCGCCCCCCCCCCCCCCCCCCCCCCCCCCCCCCCCCCACGCGGCACCAGATCGTCAATGGCTTCCTACTTCCAACACGCCGCCGCAGCCGCGGCGGCTGCTACGCGGTCTGGAGCTCCGCCCGCGGCAGGGGAGGAGGGCGGTGACCGGATCGCGGCGAGGCGAGGCGAAGCGCGGCGCCCCACGCGGGAGAAGGCAGGCAGGCAGCCAACCAACCCAGCGGCGGGCGCGGGGGTGCGAGCCGTGGCAGCCTACCCTTTTGCTTTGGGTATAAACTTCTTCTGCGTGCGCCCGAGACAGTTCGGATATTTAGCTCCTGATGACATGTGGGGCGATGCTTCCGCGGACCCCACGCGTCAGGCATCCCGCGACGCACTTTGTTTAACGTGGCGGGCGCGTTCGGCGCGGGGCGATAGCTGACGCAGCCTGATTGATGGGCACAAATGTCGACGCGCCGGCACCGCGTTACTGCTGGTGGGACCCAGCCGGCGGTCTGTGTGCTTGCCCCACAAGGCAGCGTGATGCGCCTCCGCGGCTGCCGTCATCTCGTTTGGCACTTCTGCATGCCGCGCGTCGAAGCAAAGGGAGCACTCGCCGGTTTTCTCCCTGACGCGTGGGTTCAGGGTCTGTGGGACCACGCGTCAGTGGGAAGGAGCTAGAGAAATTGATGCGACACTTGCGTGATCAAGCTGCGATCGTCTGCGCAGTTTTGGTCCTGGAGTCCTTGGTGTGCAGGTTCTCAGGTTCTGACGTGCGCCGAGGGATGGGCCTCCGAGATGGCGCTTCCGTTTCGTCGCGAGCGCGTGAGGTGTGCGGTGTTCGGATAGATGCACGGAGGCGCGGAATACCATGGGGGCACGCAAGCAAACGAACGGCGTGCGCGTGACGCCTCGTGGCTCGAGCCGAGCGACGGGCAACGGAATTGTTGCTTTGCAGGCGAAATTAATTATTATTGGCAGGCACTCGGCTACGGAGGGGGTAGAGAATTGATCAGAAGCTAGTCAATGATCGTGGGCCTATCCCGGTACAGCTCACACGGCATGGTCCGCAAATACTATCACTCCGTAGTGCACTAGTATTTTTGCAACTTGTTGATGGCAAAGGCCAATCAACAACAAAGTTTGACAAGAAATTTGTAGAAAAAAGACAGAAGTTATCCAACGATACTTTTATTGCTTTATTTACTTAACCATTTCATGACAAAATCTGTTTAAATATATGTACTACTTTTTAGTGATAGCGGGAATAATATAGCTATGAATTGTTAATTATATCTAGAATTATGGATAGATGTATAGTGAATTCTCTGTATCAAGGAAACCCAAACGAATTACAATTTAGAGCTGATGGAGTAGTTAAAAGGTGGATGAAGTAGAACTAGTATGTTCCCATTTGTAAAGGAATTTATACAGAATCCTTTCGTGCAAACCTTACGAGATGGCAAGATAAACAACCCCCCATGTCCTGCGCATCATCGGAGGGTGAATTTCAGACTCATGCCAGCATATGGTTGAACATTCTAGAAAGAACAGCAACATGATTGAAGTATCCGTGGTGGCACATAGGATAATTGAGCCTTCTACTTGTCTTAATCATGCCTGCAATGCAAAAAAAAAAGGTCAAGTGGCTTATCAAGGTTTCCCCTGACATGTTAGTGCTATTTTGGTCTCTGCTACGAAAAGGAGGAATTGATTGAGCACTAGCTCTGTATTCTCCACATGGCTTATCCTGGGTCAAATCCAAAAGCATATCCGGCGTGTGCCACCGGGACGGGGTATATGCCGACACGGCCATATCGGGCTAGAGCGAGAAACAAAGGCCTTGCTGGACCGATGGGCCGTCGGCCACATCATTACTAGTCGTTACTAGTCAAGAGTAGACGACTCGCGTCCGAGTCCAATCCATTTCCTTTTTCCTGCTACGGGTAAGGCGGGCCCAAAGAAATCAGGCTGACCCATTATCGGAGAAAACACAGCCCAGTACTGCACAACACTGCAACTTAGAGTTCGGTCCGACGGTCCAAGTGTTCGAGTCTTCTTCCTGTGGCTTATACAGCCCTTAAATACCCTCTCCAGAAATATTAGCGCCCATCCGGCATCCGGCTCCGTCCAGTTCGTCTGCGCAGTGCCCCACTCAACTTCGCCGAGGCTGCAGCACGAACTCTAGAGGAGTCGAGGGTTCTCTCACCGCGCCCAAACCAAGCCGCCGAGTTTGTCGCGACCAGCAAGGAGGGCTCGAAACCCTAGTACCGCCGCCGCCAAAATGCCTCGCCGCAGCCGCGAGGAGGAGGAGGAGGTCGACGACATGGAAGAGGAAGAGGAGGAGGAGGAGGAGGAGGAGGAGGAGGAAGTAGAGAGGGGTGGGAAGAGATCGCGAGCCGGGGGCCGCGGGAAGCGGTCGCGCGGAGTAGAGAGCTTCATCAACGATGCGGCCAGCGAGGACGAGGACGCGGACGAGGATGTCGACGACGATAACGAGGATTACGGAGGAGGCGGCGGCCGTGGGCGTGCCTCCAAGAGGAGGCGGTCGTCGATCCTGATCGACGACATGGCCGAGGTCGACGACGACGACGACGTCGATGACGATGATTCGGAAGTTGAGCCCGGTGAGTTGCTGATTGCACTATCGATCGGGTTCCAGTTCCAACTTCGAACCTCGCGTGTAGAATCGCTCGATTGATCTCAACATATCTACCGGGGAATTGTCCGATTTTGCACCTTTAGACTTCATTTTGTGCCATGCATCGTCCCATAGCTGACAAATGCATTGTTACTTTTTTCTCTTCTGGACTAACAATGTGGGACATTGATTCCATTTGGGATCTGTCAGGAAACAAAATGCAGAATAGTTTACTTGTCGGTTTATGGTTTGATTCTGTGTTTTTATAAGACCCGTCAGTTAGGATTTTAACGAGGTTGTGTTGGTTTAGTTGCATTAAGTAGTGAAGGTTTGTGCAAAGCTTTTGCAACACTCAAAGTTTAGAGCCGAACTTCATTTATTTTGGGGATTTTATATTGATTTTGAGATCTTCGAGTAGGAAGCACCTAGTTCCTTCTCCATAAACTTTATCAGTTGTCCAACATTATGGTTACACCTACCCCTGCAATACTCGAGCTGTTGTACATTCAGTTAGCAGTAGATCAGTGTGGTACTGAGCATATGTGTTTACGTTTTGTCATGATGATGATGGAGAGAATATTTTTCCATGAAAATATGTTATTTCTATGTTAGTTGTATCTGTTAATTATGTTATTGTTTTTTTCATTCTTCTGTTTCAAACAGATAGTGCTCAGTTGGACAATGTGGATGTTATACTTTGAGTGCTAAATTGCAAACACTACTGTGATTAAATAGAACCAGGATGCAGTTTAGCATGACTACTTTTGTGTTGAGTCGTCATTAGAGAGAAGCAAAGGCAAGGTAACATCTGTGTCAATCGCCCTGACTTGTGTACACCTTTTGCCTTTTTATTAGGCTTTATTGACGATACTGATGCTGGGGTTCAAATTCGTCACAATGATGTGGTAAGGAGGTCTATTCCTCATTCAAGCTCTTTGATGGAAGACGACGAGGAGTTACAAGAGTATGTGAGGCGACTTAAAAAACAATGTGAAGCAGTATCCCATTCTGATTATGACGAGGAAGTTACTGAGGTTGAACAGCAAGCTCTCTTACCATCAGTGAAGGATCCAAAGCTTTGGATGGTGAAATGTGCGGTAGGTTAGCTGCAAGTTCTAGAAGAATAAGATGCTCCACCATTTATTCTTTGTACATTTGAACATCACTAATATCTTATTATGACCTCAGATCGGACATGAGCGGGAAACAACAATTTGTCTGATGCAAAAATTTATTGATAGGCCAGATCTTCACATAAAATCTGTTGTTGCGCTAGAGCACCTAAAGAATTTCATTTACATTGAAGCAGACAAAGAAGCCCATGTCAAAGAGGCAAGTAGTGCTTCACTTGACATTTGTATTCATTTTGGTACAGTATTTGAAGTGAACTTAATTTCAGGCTTGCAAAGGTTTGCGGAACATTATTGCTTCAACTAAACCAACTTTAGTTCCTATACGAGAGATGGCTGATGTCCTTTCTATTGAGAGCAAATCTGTTGACCTTTCAAGGGACTCATGGGTTAGGATGAAGCTTGGTATGTATAAAGGTGATCTTGCTAAGGTATAAAACGTGATCTTTGCTGTCTCCAGTCCCTTAGAATACACGCGAGAGCCTTGTATAAAGTATTAAGAAGAAACTCATGTTTAATGGGGTTTAGAACTGAAGAAGCTACTTCCTGTCCTAACAGGCTTTCTCTGTATTTTGTTTGACTACCTTTAGGTTGTTGATGTTGACAATGTGGGCCGAAAGGTTACTGTTAAGCTCATTCCAAGAATTGATTTACAAGTGCTGGTATATAAACTGGTAAGTTTATTCTTGTTGTGAAGTATTACTGGATTGCTCACCTTTTCCCAATCGCTTAAGCTTTTGGGTTCACTTGGTTGGTGCTTGAAACCTAACATGGTATCAAAGTCAGAGGTCTCGAGTTTGAGTCCTGGTAGAGGCATCTTTTAAGTCCTCTCGCTCCCTTCTTTATTTCCACGTTTGCGCCTTGTTCTGGCTGCATATGAGTGGGAGTGTTGTGAAGTATTAGTGGATTGCCCACCTCTTCCCAATCGCTTAAGCTTTTGGGTTCAGTTGGTGCATGAAACCTAACAATTCTTACTAGCAATATATCTGAGTTTTATTGTTCAGCAAAACTTACGTAAAAACGTATGGTATTGCATCTTCTGTGAACTGGGTAACTTTTTATAGGTTTTACATGATTATTTATGTTATTATTTTAACACATGATCTCAGGTTTCGAGATTCTGATTAGTTTTCTTGCAATGGTATTCAAAATGTTACTGAGGCCTACATATCTAGAGAAAGTTTCTATATCCCAGCTTATGGGAAAAAAAGCTGTCCCTTTTCTTTGTCATGCTCCTTGTGGTTACTCATAGAATCACTTTGCATTTCAGGATGGGAAAGAGGTCCCGAAGAAGTCATTCATTCCACCACCAAGGCTCTTTAGTGTCGATGAGGCGAGGTGCTTTTCATCCCTGTTATTGTAATAGTGTTTTGTCTTTGTATTTATTGGCTTTTGCTGTTATTTGCTAACTCGAATGAAACAGGGAGTTGCACATCCGTGTTGACAGAAGGAGGAATAGAGATTCTGGGAATACTTTGATGTTGTCGGTGGTTTTCTGTTCAAAGATGGTTTCTTGCACAAAACATTCTCTATAAAATCGATCAGCACACAAAATATTAAGCCATCATTTGATGAATTAGAGAAATTCAAAAAACCTGGTGATGACCTCAATGAGGATGTGGCTAGCTTGTCCACTCTGTTTACAAACAGAAAAAAGGGCCACTTCATGAAAGGTGATGCTGTAATTGTTATTAAGGGTGACCTCAAGAACTTAAAAGGCTCTGTTGAGAAGGTGGAAGACAGTACCGTGCACATTCAACCAAAACTAGCTGGGCTTCCGGTAGTCACTCACAGACTGAGCTATTTTATAAGGATGATTTAATTACAATATTTTATTAATATTTACGTAGGATACTTTCCTTCATAATCACAGAGAACACTTGCCTTCAGTGAGACGGATCTATGTAAATATTTCAATCCTGGAGACCATGTAAAAGTCATATCTGGAGTTCAAGAGGGTGCGACAGGCATGGTTGTTAAAGTGGAAGGGCATGTTTTGATCATTTTATCAGACACTACCAAAGAACATGTGAGATATTTTTGCTTTTTTTATGTGTTATAATAGCTGCTTAGCGAACACCTTTTTTGGGGGTATGTTTTGACCTTTTACTGTCTCTGTGATTATAGATCAGTGTATTTGCAGACCATGTTGTGGAACCACAGGGATTACCAGGATTGGTGATTATGAATTGCATGACCTTGTTCTTCTTAAGTAAGTTGTTTTTTTAGTGAACCATTATTGTTCCAGTTTTGTATTAGTGAATTATATCTTTTGGTAGATATGATTGTTTTCCTCAACTATATATGGTTAGCTAATCTGTAGTGACCATATATCTAGATCTGGATATTGTTTCTTACATGAGGTTCTATGGCATTCATGCTAGGATCCTGTCTAACTATATATATATACAATATTAGTTAAGGAAAGCAATCATATCTACTGAAAAACAATCTGGTAACAATTTCTTCTGAATGGATACGAATTAAATTTATTCCTCAACTTTTCAGCAATTCATCTTTTGGGATTATTATACGGGTTGAGAGTGAAGCATTTCAGGCAAGCAGATTGTATCTATCTTGTTTCATGGATTTGATGATTTATGCATTATATATGTTGACCTTAATATATAACTAGGTTCTGAAAGGTGTGCCTGATAAACCTGAATTGGTCCTTGTAAAACTGGGAGAAATAAAATGTAAGATTGATCGACGCACATCGGCAAAAGATCGGTACAACAACGATGTTTTAACTAAGGATGTTGTGAGGGTTGCTGAAGGAGCATGTAAGGTGTGTCTAACTTCACATGGTCTTGTACGTTTCAGTTTGTATCAGAATTCAGAAGATGTGATTGTTTTGAGTATATTTTTTATATCTATTTTTTTTCTTGCCAGGGAAAGCAAGGTCCTGTGGAACATATACACAGAGGCATACTTTTTATCTATGATCGCCACTACCTTGAGCATTCAGGATTTATCTGTGCAAAAGCACAATCATGTTTCCTTGTTGGGGGGTCAACTGGCAGCCACCGTGGGAATGTATGTGCTAATATATACTCAAGAGTTGGTCAATCCTTAAAAACTGCAAACATCAATAACTATTACATTATTTAGTTTGAAAACATGTAGTACATGTGTGTATTCAAAATACTTGCAAAATCTCTTATATTTGAAGGATTTTAAGAATATATTCTTGAAGAAATTAATGTTCAAAGATATACATTGAAAAAACATGCAAGTATATATGACTGGCAGGAGTATTAGTGCACTTTAGAATTTAGAATACTGTGTCTGACCATACCTTTTTATTATCTTACGCAGGCCATGGATAAAGCAGATCCACGCTTTCACGCTTTTGGCTCTCAAGAAAGGATTTTGCAGTTTCCAGGGAGGCTACCCCCAAGAGGACCTCACATGAATTGTACGAATGTATTTAAGTTGAAAGAAAAATCTGCTGTTATGGGTTCCAGTAGCCTCTTTATTTGTCCGTAGCAAATCAAGTTAGTTCCCTTGTGTTATACAATAATGCATGCCTCCTATGTTATTCAGCTGGTGGAAGATTTGGAGGGAGAGGCAGTGGTGGCAGAGGGCATGATACCCTGGTGAACAGATGTATCAAAATTAGATCTGGACCATATAAGGGATATCGTGGCCGTGTTAAAGAAGTAACTGGTGTGCTTGTGCGTGTAGAGCTTGACTCGCTGATGAAAATTGTCACAGGTAAGTCTGTTGCAAGTGTACTTGATTATATTATGCTTAGTTCTAATATTTATTGTGCGAATATATAGTTAAGAGGGAGGATATCGGTGACACAGCTGCTGTTGCAACACCATTTCGGTAACTTTTCATTTTTGCTCGTCATCCATATTTCTATATTTGGCTGATCTATTTAGTTTCATTTGCTGACGAGTTGTATAAGCAGTGAAACTTGTTATTCAAGGGGTGTTGAAACACCTGTGCATCCATCTCGAACGCCACTACATCCTATTCAGACTCCGGCGCGGGATCCTGGAGGTGTGTATTACATGCTTTTTTTTTAATTATTACATGCTTTATTATGCTTTGTTTAAGATTAGATTACTAAAATTTACTTCGATGGTCTACAGGATTTGCTTTGACTGTTAATTTCATCTTCTCTTAGCATTAACCATATTATGCAAGAGTCACCTTTTCTGGGCTTCTACATGTATTTTGTTCCCTATAAAAAGTTAGGAAAGCTGGACGGGATGATCCCTAGTTTGATAGGGAAGTACCGTAATTCTGCTGCACCTACTTTGATTACTTGATGAAGATTTGAGTATTTGTGTTATTCGATCTCTATGGAGGCAACCACTTTTGTTTATTGTCTAGCACTTGAACTGATATCAATGAGCACTCTTGTATATTGGTTCCATTTTCAACCAACACAAGTGTAGTTGCTGCCATTTTGTTGGATCAATAAGCACTCTCCATTTATTTTTCTGGTAACCATATTATATTATTTCTGCAGCGACCCCAGTTCAAGATGTAATGAGAACTCCTATGCCTAGTCGAACCTGGGCGCCATTGAGTCCTCACAGGTCTATGTCTTTTTTTTCAGAATACAAACTAATATAAATTTGCTAGATGCACATTGTCTTATAAGCTGATAGCGTGAGCTATGAATAAATCAGCTTAAGAACATAAATCATCTCGTTTAAATTTTGGTAATAGCCTCTATACTGTTGGTTGCTGACTGTTTCTGTTATTGACAGGGACGACCGGGAAGATGGAGATTCCACTTGGGCAAGCAGTCGAGCCTACCAGGTTTAGTGAGCCACTTTCTTGTAATTATCTTGGAGATCATTAAACTGTTTGCAGGCAACTGATTGTGTGTCTCCATCTCTTTTTTTTTTCCTTAATAAAAATCAGCCAGGATGGGCAAGTTGGGGTGACGCATCAGTGAACACCCCAAGGACGAATGTTCCCTCAACACCTATTGGTCAACCGATGACCCCGGATCCTGGCTCCTATTTGGTTGGTACTCCTGGTGGCCAGCCGATGACTCCAGGCTATGGTGGAATGGAACTAATGTCTCCCGTAATAGGTCCAACCTTGCCCTTCTATGTATTGTTGCATTTGCAGTGAAAGACATTCTACAGTCAGGATCATATTGATCTGAATCAAGTCGCCAATGGGTCAGCAAGGTGGACACACTTAAATGAATCCTTGTTGCCCAAATGCTTGCAGGTGGCGAGGCTGCGGGAAACTGGCTACTGCCAGATGTTTTGGTAAACGTCTCCAGGGGAGGTGATGAGGTCAGCAATGCTGTGGTGAAGGAAGTGCTCCTGGTATGTGGTTACATGTTATGAGCGCATGTGAACCTTGTTTCCCCCAACGTTTTTTCATTTGCTTTGCAGTGCTAACGTCTCTGAGAATCTTAATTTGCAGGATGGGTCATGTCGTGTATCCCTTGGGCCATTGGGTGGGGGGCATGAACTGATCGTCACTGCAAACGAGCTAGAGGTGGTCAGGCCAAGGTAAACGAGAAGATCAAGATAATGAATGGCTCCTTGCGCGGAGCCACGGGAAAACTCATTGGAGTTGATGGGTCCGATGGCTTCGTGGTGGTGGAAGGTAGCTTAGACATGAAAATAGTGGACATGGCGATTCTGGGAAAATTGGCAGCTTGAAGAATTTGCACAGTAGAGATTCTTAGTTCATATCTAACTTAGCATAGTTTAACTGGTTGCTCAAACTGCCATTAGCTATTGGCGTCGTTAGTTTCTGTATATATCGTCCGGTGCTAAGAAGTAGTTTGGATGTTCAAAAGGTAACTTTCACCATCGGGTGTTAGATGATGCTTTCGGGATTTGTTCCTCTCTTTGCCTGTTCGATTACCTGGATTGGAGCCTGGAACCTGGAGCCATTCCAGCTTGTCAAGATTATACAAATTAGTGAACTATTTCAACTTAAAATCATTCTAGGCACTGAATCTAAAGGAACCAAACGAGGCATTGTTATGTCGCTGCTCTGTACAGTTCATGTTTGCTGTGATATTGATAGATCATTTGTTGCCGCTGTTGGATTTGTTATTGCGTGCAACTTCAATATGTCAGTACATTTTTTTTTTATAAAAACTTCAATATCATAGAATCAGACCAATAGAAACTACTGACTTAGTACATTTTTTTTATAAAAACTTACTCAGTACATTGGCAGACATAGGGAACGCTTTTTATGGAAGCTAGTTTATGAAATTGGTGGCGAAAGGGAGGAGGTGAGGCAAGAGTATGACATTTTTACTCGTTGTATAGATGGGACCATTGGCGCTCTAGGTTCACACAGATGGCTAGAGTGCTAGACAAGGGCACATGACAATAGTGGTAGGGTAGGATGAAGAGGTCTTTTCATTCAAAAAAGAAGAGTATAAACAGAAATTTCTAAGCATTTTTTGATGGACTTGTTTTTAGCAACATATAAGGGAATATCTATACCTATCTTACTACCTAATATTAAGAAGCTAATTTTCTTTCTCTCTTTTTTCTTGTCAGTTTCTCTAACTAATTTCATGGATGTAACAATTGTCATGTTTATTTGTCTACAACTATTCTATTCTACATGATATATATACACAATTTGGATATAGGCTCCTGACGCTACATATATGTAGGAATCCTAATCAAATACCCCCGATCTTCTTCGATTTTTGTTTTTCGGGCTCTTTTATGTTTTCTCTTTTTCTATTTTTGGCATGAGAATGTTCCAATTTCCGTAGCTGAATCTGTTCAACTAAATGTATATGTGAGAAATAGAAACAAATAGGTAAATAGTAACAATGAAAAGAGTTAAATGTATATAGTTGGGTCCTCGAACTTATAAGCATGTGTTATATAGGCCCCAAAACTTTAAAAATATATTTTTAGCCCCCCTAAACTTGTTAAATGATACACACATGCTCCTGAACTTTAAAAATATCTCCCTAAACTTATTAAGTGACACACCATAGGCACATACATGAAGGAGTGATTCTTTACTTAGAAGAACCCAAATTCAAAATAAAGAAAGGTAAACTCGAAAAGGATCTTCCTGATTCTCAAAGAATGAGGGGCAAGGGGGTTGATACCAAGAAAGATTTCTTCTTATTATAAGACATGATTTTATACGCATATAATTGGTAAAAAAATATTCTCCTTTAATCATAAATGGAAAGTGTCCAGTTAGAACATGAAAATGTGACTCAAATATTATAATTCCCACCTGAATCGGTCGATATTTTGGATGTTTGGCTGGTTGCGAGAGATTCTCTTTGCAAAAGCGAGAGTCGGAGGTGTCCCAACCGGCTCCTAAATGTTAGAGCATCTCCAACAATTTGCTATTTCTCACTTGCCAAATCTTGTGTTTTAGCAAGTTGCTATAATAATTTACCAAGTTGGAAAGAGGTCATCTCCAACAATTTGCTATTTCTCACTTGCCAAACAAAAAAAGAAGATTAAAAAGGAAGGAAACTTGCATGCGGGAAATCGAGAGGAGGACTCGCGGGCGAGAGGATGGCAAGCCGATGCACGCTCACAAAAATGGCAAACCGATGCAATCTTTTGGCAAACGTGTAGAATTGGCAAACTGTTGGAGAGTGTTTTTTGATTGATTTGTCAAATTTGAAAGGATGACAAGTGATTTAGCAAACTGTTGGAGATGCTCTTACTCACTAGTCCCTCCGTCTCAAATTATAAGTCATTCTAAAAATCCTGAAGAGTTAAAGTATCTTAAATTTAATCAAAATTCATATGATAATATAATATAATACTTCCTCTATCTCAAATTATAAATCATTCTAATAATTTTAGAGAGTCAAAGCATCTCAAGTTTGACCAGAATATATTAAAAAATTATAAAGACTTATGATATCAAATATGTATAGTATAAAAATACTATGTAAAATAATAATTAATAAAGAATCTAATAATACTTTATTATTATCATTGTAAATGTTATTATATATATTTGGTTAGATACTTTGTTTTTTCAAGATTTTTGGAATGACTTATAATTTGGGATAAAGAAAGTAACATTTACTGTATGCAACTAAGTCTCATTATATTTTTCATCAATTATATTTTTATATTTGACATAAATCTTTATAGTTTTATTTATAATTTTAATCTAATTTGAGATGGTTTGCGTGGTTCTTGAAATGACATGTGATATGAAAGAGAGAGAGAGTAATAGTTTGAGATTGACAAAATCCCACTGATCCGACGGTGGAGGAGCGGATGCTCAACACTCGCGGAAGAGGACGGAAAAGGCGGACGGTGCCGACCTACTCGCGCTGAACAACGAGCGGACGCGGATGGGAGCACTGCCGCCGAGCTCCAAGTGCGCCGGGAGCGGACGAGGAGGTGAGGGATTTGGGGTGGGACGCTCTTGTCCGCTTGATTTGGGAGAATCGATCCGTCCCGCATCTGGTGAGCAGAATCGATACCTCTGTGACTCTGAACCCCATCTCGTCCCGTCACAACCTTCAAATCAAACACACACACACCTCTGCCGCCTGCCCTCCTATCTTGCAGACGACGGGGAAGCGGTCATGGCGACGCCGGAGAACACGAGGCCCAGGCTCAGCAGTGGAGCAGAGAAGAAGCCAAGCAGGAAGGAGGTCATTCTCTTTTCTATCTTTTCTCTATCGGGTTGCCATCGCTCTGCTCCTATGCTCTGCTTGTGGACTTCCTAGTCTTTCTTAATCCCATTGATTCCTGCATAGTTGTGCTTGCTAGTTGCTATGGCCACAGAAAATCTACTAGTAATGCTTATGGGTAGTAGAGATTAGAGAAACACTCTCATACCGAGGGGCCTTTGCAAGATTTTATCGGTTGCTACATTCAGTGTCCGACAAAGGGTTGAGTGAGAAGATGGAAGTTGCTGCAAGTTCTTGGGCTCCTCAGGCTGGATTTATTTGCTGCATAAGATTAAATAGTTCATTACATGAAATGTAGGCTGTAGGGACAACATTAGCACACCCATCAATCAGGGTGACATGTTGTTGTCCTGCTGAACTTGTGTCAATCATCTTTTGTGTTATTTTCTGTTTGATGTCTGAATCTGCTTTTAAACAGAACTAATGGAGGTGCATAGTGTATATTGGTTCTCACTCATATAATTCATGTCTCCTGTGTAGATTTTGGAAAGGAAGAAGGCGACCGATGAACTTATAAGAAAAGCTGCAGCTGTGAAGGACCATCTAGCTCAATTCTCTGAGTTCCATAAATATCAGAGAAATGGTAACCGACATTGACTTTATACTTGGTGAAAAGAGTTACAGAACTGTTCAGTTCTAATGTCATGTTATCACTCAAAACACCTAATGTTTTCCATGATTCCAAACAAAATTTATCTTTAGAAGTCATGGAAGCAAAATTGAATCCAAAACTAGTCATTTGCAGTTGCAATTCAGCACAGTGCTTATTACTTTTCAGTCTCATGTGTTCTGTTGTTTTTCACATCAAGCTCATTTTTCCTGATATATAGGTCTTTCAGTGTACCTAGAGTCTGGACGTGGTCATCAACTCACATTACTGATGAGGAAGTACATCCAAAATCTTCTTAAGGTTAGATACAATTTATTGCACTGCATCCTGTTGTTAGTATAGCATATTGCAAATTTTACTTTTACATGTTCCCCACTTTGAATGTGATGTGAGTAGACAAATTTTAGGTTAACATGGAGGAACCCTATGGAGCAGAATGGCCTTCAGAAGAGAAAGTTAAGCGTTGGGAGATGGTGGTCCCAGAAGCACGATATATCTTTGTGAAGCAATATTCTAATGGTTTTATTACTGAGAACTCCATGGAGGAAGGCACGGACGTGGAACTTATGCGTGCGGCACGTAGTGAAAGCTGCTTGCTTGGTTTTGTACACTATAGATTTGTTGTGGAAGAGGAGCTGCCTGTTCTTTATGTGTATGAGCTACAAATGGAGCCTTGTGCCCAGGGTAAGGGGCTGGGGAAGTTTATGATGCAGTTGATTGAACAGATAGCTTGCAAGGTAATGTGATCTGTTCACCATCCTAACTATTTATTATTCATATCTTCTGATAATTTTTCTTGATATGAACTGTTACTGCACCTTTTTTTTAGAGTAAAAGGGCACCGCCCCAGTCTTATCAAGCCCCAACATCAGTTTACCTGCACTTTTTTTTCCTTTCCACTTTTTGCGTTTTTACTCCAATCACTGTCCTTAACTCCTCGTTAAGAATGACAATCCAAAGTATTTAAATAAACATGCAGAACCAAATGGGAGCTGTGATGCTAACAGTTCAGAAAGCTAACACTCAAGCGATGGCTTTCTATACCAAGTTGAGGTATGTACACTACCTTATGGTTTGCTTAATATTTTGGGTACTTCTCTGCTTTGAGTCTAATTCTTTCACTCTTTCAGATACGTGATCTCTAGCACCTCACCATCGCGAGTCGATCCTCAGGTATTATTCAACATTCCAACCAACAGTATCACTTACCTAAGCATGATAAAGTCTTCATATTGTTATCGTGATTTACATGGATACCATTATTTTCTCAGATAGGACTTAGCTATGAGATTTTGTGCAAGACATTGGATTCTGAAGCTAAGTCAAAATTAGAGGTATGTCACTTATTCGACATGGCATCATTTCGTTGTTGCATCTGTGTAAGTTTGCTGAATTTTGTAGAAACTTATATCACTACCAGAATTGCTGTTATTTGTCAGAATTCCCTGTACTACTTAGGCCTTGTTTGGAACGCGGGATATTTTTCTGTCCCTGTACTTTTTCCTGTGAAAATGAACTGATTCCTGTGAAATTCCTGCACAATTCCTATGAAATTCCTGCGTTCCAAACATGCCCTTACTATCTGTTCTGCTTTATATAACTCATGAAAACATAATGTGCTGGGACTTTGTGTTACCCTACCCGGTGCACAGCTCATATCCTTGTTTCTAAACATCTGCAGGATGGAGACTATTAAGAGTTTAGAGAGTGTGATAACCATGGTCCTTTTACCATGATCTGTAGTCCCGCCACAAGATCTCTGTCACTGTGATTTATTATTGACAGTGTGGCGTGCTTCTTTTGTCTATAGCTTCTTTTGGAAATTGACACATTTGTTCTAGTGAGTGATGTCTAGCTGGATGCTTGAAAGTTGACAGCTCTGCTCGTATTGCTTTATGCCTGAAAACTGGAAGCCCCTATGGCCCTATCTATGTTTCTAAAAGAGTATAAATGAAATGCACCTGCACTAAAATTATGCATAAACATGTCCTTTTCTTCAAACACGTTTATACTTTTCTTAAAATTATGCCTGTCGACTTTTTGTTCCTGTCTGACATATCTGTTCATGAGGTTTGACAGTCCACTGATTCGTGTTTAGTACTTCAATCATACCTATAGTAGATAGTACTCGATTTTGTTATTTCCTTCTGCTAGCAATTTTCAGTTTGCCAGTTTTAGAGTCAGACTGGCAACAGCTGAAACCCCGTACTTATCCCCTGAAAAAAATGAAGGCCGAGCAGAACATGAAATCTAGTGAGTCCGTGACTTGCAACGAATGTTTTGTATAACAGTACACGTGTACGTCGACTGACATCAGAGGGAGGGAACGGCTGACATAGTGACATGACATGAGAGGGGAAACTAGTGAAACAGCTCGCTACTACAGATGTTTGGATCCAGGAATGACGAGGCAGATAAGCCGATGGAGAATCGGCGACGAAACACGACCCTGCAAATGGGAACAGAAAGAAACGCAGCTGCTGGTAGTGTGTGGTAGGTAGGTATGACTAGTTTTTTCTACTAGTATGGAGTGACATGCTGCCGATTGTCCGTGGCTGACGCGGCGTCAGGCTCAGGCCCAGCCCCCCCGTGGCATGAACAGCGACAGGCAACCGACGAGCCACGCCAGTAGCGCCACGAACAGCCGTGGCAGTGGCACCGGCGCGGCGGCTGCGCCGATGATGACAGTTGCTCCGAAAAGCATCAGCTCGAGCGCGGGGATGCGCAGCGGCGGCTGCCCACGGCCAGCGCCGGCTTCGGGGGCGAGCGCCCGCTCTTGCTCTTGCTCTTGCTCTTGCTCTGCCGCGGGGGTGACACTGCTAGCATCCTCCCAAGCCATCGCAGCCGTGAGGAGTGATGACAGACGGACTGCTGCAGCACCGAGAGTCCAACACTAAACTCAGAGCAAGCAAACGGACGCTCTTTGCCGGCACCTCCAACTCGACGATCTATATTTATAGGGCTCCGTTTGTTTTCGTACGTATTGACCGTTCCGGGGTCCGCGCGACGCCGTCATTTCGGCGCTCTATGATATGATAGACGTCGAAAGTTTCTAAACTTTGCGCCGGACGCCGGAGTAGTTGACCGCGAATTCGAAAACAATGTGGCGAGTGCTGACACAACCACGCTGCCTTGCGCCACTACTCTGCCTGCAAAAGGAAAAACCAAGAAATACCCGCGCGGAGCTTCGAGGAAACTTCCCTCTTCATGCTCCAGACGTGTCCAGCTACCAGCGCCACCCACCACGTACGGTGGACGCCGCAACGCAAACCAAATCCATTCCGCAGAAAAATTCGTTGGGGGATCCGCCATCGGTCGGTTGGGCCGTCGAGTCACGACGAGCAGCCAAGCAGGTAGGCAAGCAGTACGGGCTCGTGTCTT
>CM039122.1:66150674-66162687 GCA_022036555.1 Microstegium vimineum | reverse complement strand
AGAATAAATCCTTGAGATGAGAGAAGTGTATTAGCAGATGATGAGTGATACAAACTTTCCTAGGCTGCCACACGAAGAAGGCAAGCTCAAGGGCAACCACTAGCCGGCTAGGAGCAAAGCTCCAAGAGTAAAAAACTCAAACCGTCGGCCACCACGCAAACCAAATGCTTGTAGGAGTGAAGATCCGAGGGAGAAGCTTCTTCTCAAAACTTGGAGGCTCAATCTCTCAAAGAATGATTGGAGATCAATAGAGGAGAGTGGATGAGCACCAAAGGAGAAGGGAGAGCAAGAGAGAGGCTTCTCTTTCTGTTCTTGCGAAAAGTGAAAGTGAGAATGGCAGAACTAGCCGTTGGGGTGAGTGAGGGGGTATGAAATACCTCCTCACTGTCCACTAGTTGAACAAGTCGCGGCACTGCCGGCCTGGAGGCCAGCACTGCCGGACTGGCAGAAACAACAAGGAATAGATCTTCAATAAGTTGGCTGATTTGCTCACTATGTCTGTGGAGGTGTGATGTATTTGTAGATATGCATTTGGTTCACTTGTTGATATGCGTGTTGAATCCCTCTTAATAGTACGATATACCTAACTCAAATTCAAAGTATAAAAGAATTTAAACCCTTTGAACTTGTTGTCATGCACTTTTGTAATTGGAGGGGTCCGCTAACCTATTCATCAACCTCCTTAAGTTTAACCTGCTTGTCATACTCACAAAGTCTCATTAGTTTCCTAAATATATTGTCATGTCAAAAAACTCACTTTAAGACTTGATTGCACTTTCAATTTGGTAAGTCAATTTTAAAGAGTTGTTGGAGATAGTTGAATTCTATGGAGTCATTCTAATAAAAGGCTTAAAGTACACATTCTTCACTCGGCATGGGGGCCTCAATCCAAACACAAAGCTATTCGCTACTATAAAGATTATATACATCAAATAATTGCATATTCTTTGCTTAGGTTTTTGTGGCTGAAACAATTGAAATTAGGCAACATCAATGGCCACTAAATTTAATTATTTTTAGAGGTCTTTTTGATCCATGATTTTTATGTCTAATTATTGATTAGATAC
This sequence comes from Microstegium vimineum, assembly GCA_022036555.1. NCBI lineage: Eukaryota > Viridiplantae > Streptophyta > Magnoliopsida > Poales > Poaceae > Microstegium > Microstegium vimineum. The sequence continues at coordinate 66,161,620 of CM039122.1, read as the reverse complement.
CCACTTGAACAATATTGGAATAAAAGGTTGTTTGACAATCACACATATATAATTAGATTATAAAAAAGTATTTACTTAGATTCTATAATTCAAACTATTTCTAACCAGGATTATTATTATTATATAGTCTTAATACGGTGTTTGGATGGAGCGTAGGTTTTAGGATAGGGATACGAAAGGGGTTATAATTTGGTGGGTTTGAGATAAGGATACATAAATTATGTAATACATTCTCTTGTTTGGATACACCAGATTTGGGTTTGGGTTTTAACTCAACCGCCGTGTTTCGTTTGTATTTGGTAATTATCGTCCAATTATAAAGTAATTAAGTTTAAAAGATTTGTCACGCAAATTACAGATAAACTATACAATTAGTTATATTTTTAAATTATATTTAATGTTCTATGCATGTGTCTAAAAGTTTGATGTGACAGAAAATTTAGAATTTTGAAGGGAAATCATAATATATTTTTTTTTTTGGAAAAGAGACACTTCCGTCAGCTCGTGGCCACATCCTTATCCACACACTCTTCCAGTTCTTCCACCAGGGCGAGACTGACGGCCGTTGGAGCTGGGGCGGCCGGTAGGATCGAGCTGCTGCTGCTGCTGCTGCTGCTATAGCTCGGCGTCGGTGAGGCCTTGGTGACCTGCTACTCTGATATACAGGTACGGTCTCGTCGCTTCACGTCCCCCAGCGCCGCCGTTCCATTGTTTCCCGATGGTAACCCATCTATCTGGTCGGGATGAGATCACTAGGATATAGCTGAATTTTTTCCCTTTCCCAATCCAGATTTAGTTCTCTGTTCCTCTATCCGAAATCCAAACATTGGATATAGTACATTTTATCCCACCTCAATTTCTCTATCCCAAACCTCCCCATTTCCCATGAACCAAACGCCACCGGCCCACCGCATGCGCAAAACCCCGCAGCCACCAACGACTGGGCCGGCCGTCGCTGCTGTCCTACATTGCCACCCGCTACCTTCGCCGGCGACGAGCACCACCAGGTATGCCCTCCCTTTGTCTCCCTGTCGTGCGAAGCTGTGCGCCCAAACCTTAACGTTATTGCTAGGTACGCCCTCTCCTTGTCTTCCCTTCGCCCCCTTCTTTCTGTGCGAAACCGACCGACCCTAACATACTATTCGTAATCGGATCTCTGAATCTAATTAAGTGCTTATGCACCCATAATTGGTGTCAGTGTCACAGTCACCCATATGTCAAGTGATGATAGTTAGGCTTGCAAAGGGATCGGTGCGGGGCGCTCCTAATCCGATCCGTGCATCCATTTAAGCCATGTTCAGTTGTCCATGATTGACTCCCTGGAACCATTCCAACTTGGAATGGGTTTAAAGGTCTAGGATCAACCCGCCCTGTTTATTTTTTGTGGCAATGAAGATCCGTGGGTATGGATGTCGTTTGACCCTCTTCGCCTTTTCTTTGAGGACTGCTTTCATACTGGAGGTCGTTTGCAAACAGAGCAACAGAGCTGAAACTAGAAAGCATAGATTGCTGCAATCTCAATGTGTTGCTTTCAACATCTCTCTATCCATGCAAAGCACACTTCACACTCAATGACTAAATATAGAAGAGAAAAACAAATAAAATTATAAAACGTTAGAATTGAACATAGATTAACAAATTACAGATTCTTCAACAAAGATTTGATAAAAAATGTTAGTAAACCAATGCAGTTTAACACCAACTAGATTTGATCAAAATGTTAGCAGATCTCCTACAACACTCGTCTCTTGGAACCAGGAGCTATCTACAAAAGCCAGAGAACGAATATTGAACAACCATAGCCAGTACATGTAACATTTCCTTGCATAAACATGAAAGATTTGGTCAGTGACCACTATTCTCAGGAAGGCTAATGAACTCAGCTCTTGAGAGTATTTTCATGCAGCCATTCCTAAATTTGTTCTGACAACCGAGCTTAAACAATGGTCATTGACCTTCTGAGCAATGGAGTCCAACTTGCCAAGAGCCTTCTTTTGTAAGAGCTCACTTCAGATACCTGAGGATTAAAGCTCACAAAACAAGTTACAAATGTCAATCAATTAGGAAAGTAAGAACTCTTGCACTCGGCTTTCAATAAAAACTGGACGAAACCGTCTGTTATCTAAAAAAAAGAAACAGTTAGGAAAGGAAGATACTGAGTTTCCTCATTGACAACATCAGAAAGCTCACATGACTGATACAACTAGCATTAATCAGGTAACTGGAAGCTCATTTTATTAGAGTTGTATATAGCTGACTCATTGTATTTGACTAGATCTTGTTGTATTCTTGTAACCTAAGCCTACTCGGCTATATATATGAAAGGTCACACCCTCTGCCCCATTAAGGATGTGAGGTGTCTCTCCAATTTTCTCAGACTCTGTACACATTTTTTTATCCATCTTCTGCCACTGGAACAAGCAAGAACAAGTAGAACAAGCACTCAATTGTAAATAAGAGATGAAGGATCAGATGTGATACACATGATGGTGGGGTTCCGAATCAAGTAGAACGGATGGTCTAGTCGACACACGCGTCTACAAGGAAGTAGCAGCAGCTAAACTTTCATCTAAACAAAACCCAATCTGTTTGTGGCGGCTCTAGGGGGATATAAGGAGGAGGGAGGACGACCACAAGGGTCCTAGTGTCGTCCTACAACCCTAGGATGAGTCCCTAATGGACTCAACTTGATACACGGGCCATCGGCCCAAAATAGGGTGACGCAGCACCGTTGGCAGAAAAGATCTCGGTATTAAATTGTCTACTGCGCACGCATCTGATAGGATATAGGTATGAGTCCGGACCCATTGGAAAGTAGACTTGATAAGCTTTCCAAAAAGTCCTATAACGTCCCAATCGGAGTCCGTATGAAGTCGTGGCAACCGTCATAAGTTTGGACTCTTCTGCAGTCCGAATTGAACTTTCCAAAACGTGTTGGACTTGGACTCTTTGTTTCCTTGGATCCAATATGACGTGGTGGCCTGGTGGAGAACGTTAGGAACACTTGGATTTGGTCCCCAATCAACTTCATTGACCATCCATGCTTTCCATATGCAATCTAACCCTTCCTTGATCCATGTAAGCAATTCTGAAAATGAAAACATACACACTTCATAGTGCAGCACCCATTCATCAAATGTAACAATGATAAACCTCATATAGAATGGTTTCACCTTTGGTATAGAAGTGGTTGACATGGTCATATCTAAGCCGTGCAGCACCCATTCATCAAATGTAACAATGATAAACCTCATATAGAATGGTTTCACCTTTGGTATAGAAGTGGTTGACATGGTCATATCTAAGCCGGTGATGTCCTCATCATTCTCCCTTTCTTGACAGCAAACCGTCCTCGGTTTGACCACTGTCGGAGGATGTGTTGTAGAGACAAGCAAACCATACTCCCATTCTTGATAGTTATCCTGTTTCTTTAAAATAAAACTAGGGAAGCTTGACATGGCATGGTTATTGTTATTGTATACTTCTAATTGATCACATCTTTTCATAATAAAAGAAGATTGCAGAACTGAGCAAATGTAAATTCGATGTACCATATACTCCTCTTTACAATTATATTTTCCAATAGCATGGAAACTAACATTAGAAGAACATGGCAATTCAAATCTACCAATAAATTTATTCTGCAAATAGCTAAGCTCACAAAGATCATCAAACTCAATGTACCCTATTGTATGTAAAGATGACAACAATTGAGCTTCTTCTTTTTCATTTACAATATGAACAATATGTTGGAATTCAGCACTCATTGATTTAGAATTTTTAGCTTTATTTGGTAGTTGTGGTATGGATATAAGTAATTCATTATCACACAACTCTTCTTTGTCACATGGAATATCAAGCATATGAAAGTGTGACAAAGAAAAATCAGCGATGGGTTCCACTATTGGTTGATCTAGGATATCAAGATTAGTGGACAAATGCAGTTCAACTAAAGCATGCTCACCTTGATTTATGTTACAACCATCTAACTTACCTTTGATGCTCTTCGCAAATGGTGTTTTTGCAGCTAGATTCATGCTCTCCTTTAATGTGTCACCTCTAATCTCAGATTGATCAATGCCCATTGGTATATTGGCATCCCCTTGCTGCAAATTGTTAGTAATAGGAGAGACATATGCTTCTATAGTATTTGTGAGATCTGTTTTTAGAGTTATTTCAAATTCACAAGCAAGATCAAACAACTCACCAAAAGTCTTATAATGTTTATCAACAAGGATATTCTGAATTTGCACATTAAGACCTTGCAAAAATCTATGTTCTAGAAACTCATCGTTTTTCTTCAAAGCCACAACGTAGCAAACATAATTTCAGTCTATCTAAGTATTCTGCTATAGTTTTGTTTTCTTGTTTTATAGATTGCAATTTGCCATACAAAATATCAGAATAATAGCTAGGAACAAAAACATCTCTAAAATGTCTTTTCATATCTTTCCATGATTGAGGAGCTTTATCAAATCTACAAAGGTGTTTCCACTCAGTTAAAGCATAGTTGATAAGAACACTTGAAGCAATGCTAACCTTTTGTTTTTCAGACAGATCATATTTTTTAAATTCCTTATCTACATGTAGCTCACATTCAATATATGCATGAGAATCATAGTTTCCTTCAAAAGAAGGTACTGCAGATTTTATTTTATCAAACCAAAGATCACATACCTCATGAGTAGCATGGTTATCACTTGTCACACCCCTAGCAAAGTGATTGAAATAGACAATCTGATCATCTCCAATTTCCATGTAGATTCCTGTCATGATTAGAACAAAACAAGAAACATACACAGTAGTATTTATGTTCCTATTAACTAGTAGGATGTGGTTGCTGTAATTCTCTCACTCTAAACTCGATCAAACAAATTCTTACAAGTTCTTACCCAGCAAAACAGGGGGGTTGCAACAACCAGCAAGTCGGAAACCTTGGATGTAGTGTATCGACACCGTAGCAACAACACCTGTCAAGCTGTATCCGGATATGTGGAGCTATAAGAGGGCTAAAAAATAATATGCAAGGAAGTACTAGCACCACATTAGTCCAAAAAGCAAGTTGAGAAATTGTTCAACGGAGGTACCGTGCTGGTCCTAGGCTAGACCGTGCTAGAGACGCCACAAACAGATTGGGTTTTGTTTAGATGAAAGTTTAGCTGCTGCTACTTCCTTGTAGACGCGTGTGTCGACTAGACCATCCGTTCTACTTGATTCGGAACCCCACCTTCATGTGTATCACATCTGATCCTTCATCTCTTATTTGCAATTGAGTGCTTGTTCTACTTGTTCTTGCTTGTTCTTCGATTGCTTGCAGGAATAACCCTAGTGGTTTGGTTGGTTGTGATCCGCAAGATCGTGAGCAACCGCTGGATTTGGTGTATCGATCGCTAAGGCGCAGCGTCCTTGGATGGTTGTAGTCGGATTGTGAACGTCTCTCCAGTCAAATCGTAGTTATCTATCTCCACCGAAAGATCGGGACACCCATACACTCATCAAGTGGTATTCAGAGCAAGGTTTCATCGGTGAGAGATTTCAGTTTGCTTTTAATTTCCTAAAGTCCAGAAAAAGCCAACAAAAAATAGTAGATTCGTTTCCCATAATCTCATAGACCTTTTCAGCCTTTTACTAGTATTGATTAGTTCGGGCTTGTTGAGTTTGGTTTACATCGGTTGAGTCGTGTTGCTGGTCTTAGGGTTAGGCTTTTAGAGTTTCGAGTTCTTGTCACGTTTTGGTCACTATATCCGTTGTGTTTACCATCACCATACATATTTCCACTACACCATATATATCTTCATTGCAATCTACACCTTTGCTGCACCATATCCATCTCCGCTATTTTTTTTTCTACACCACGAAAATCTGATTTTGGCACACACAGATAAATCTCCATTGCCATCATTGCTACCATATATATCTTTGCTGCACCATATTCATCCACCCTATTTTTTCTCATCGAGAAGATCTGATTTAGCCACACAAAAAATCAGGATTGCTAGTTCTACTCTTGTTCGGGAAACACATTGTCCATTGCTTTTGTTGAAATCTGATTTGTCAAGTTTCAGATTTGTTCTAGTTGAGGAGAGTTAAAGAAAAGGTTTTTGAGGAGAGTTAAAGAAAAGAAAAAAAAAATCAGAAAGAAAAAGAAAAGAAAAGAGGATAACAAAAAAGAAAAACAAAGAGAAAGAGAAAAGAAACAAAAGAAAAGAAAAGAAAAAAAAGAAGAGAGGAGGAAAAGAAAGGGAGTGTTTTGCTTGCTGTTTTTGTGCCTTTTTTTTTGCTGTACCGTGACTTCGTTTGTGTCCAGGCTCGCGTCTCTAGCACTGTCTAGCCTAGGACCAGCACGGTACCTCCGTTGAACGATTTCTCAACTTGCTTTTGTGACTAATGTGGTGCTAGTACTTCCTTCCATATTATTTTGAGCCCTCCTATAGCTCCACATATCCGGATACAGCTTGACAGGTGTTGTTGCTACGGTGTCGATACCCTACATCCAAGGTTTCCGACTTGCTGGTTGCTGCACCCCCCTGTTTTGTTGGGTAAGAACTTGTAAGAATTTGTTTGATCGAGTTTAGAGTGAGAGTATTACAGCAACCACATCCTACTAGTTGATAGGGACATAAATATTATTGTGTATGTTTCTTGTTTTCTTCTAATCATGGCAGGAAACTACATGAAATTAGGAGATGATCAGGTTGCATATTCGAATCACTTTGCTAGTGGTATGACAAGTGATAAGCTTGCTACTTACGAGGTATGTGATGCTTTGCTAGATAAACTACAATCTGCACTACCTTATTTTGAAGGAAACTATGATCCTTATGCATATATTGAATGAGAGCTACATGTAGACAAGGAATTTAAAAAGTATAATCTATCTGAAAAACAAAAGGTTAAAGTTGCTTCAAGTGTTCTTATTAAGTATGTTTTAACTGAGTGGAAACACCTTTGTAGATTTGCTAATGCTCCTCAATCATGGAAAGATATGAAAAGACATTTTAGAGATGTTTTTGTTCCTAGCTATTATTCTGATATTTTGTATGGCAAATTGCAATCTATAAAACAAGAAAACAAAACTGTAGCAGAATACTTAGATAGACTGAAATTATGTTTGCTACGTTGTGGCTTTGAAGAAAAACGATGAGTTTCTAGAACATAGATTTTTGCAAGGTCTTAATGTGCAAATTCAGAATATCCTTGTTGATAAACATTATAAGACTTTTGGTGAGTTGTTTGATCTTGCTTGTGAATTTGAAATAACTCTAAAAACAGATCTCACAAATACTATAGAAGCATATGTCTCTCCTATTACTAACAATTTGCAGCAAGGGGATGCCAATATACCAATGGGCATTGATCAATCTGAGATTAGAGGTGACACATTAAAGGAGAGCATGAATCTAGCTGCAAAAACACCATTTGCGAAGAGCATCAAAGGTAAGTTAGATGGTTGTAACATAAATCAAGGTGAGCATGCTTTAGTTGAACTGCATTTGTCCACTAATCTTGATATCCTAGATCAACCAATAGTGGAACCCATCGCTGATTTTTCTTTGTCACACTTTCATATGCTTGATATTCCATGTGACAAAGAAGAGTTGTGTGATAATGAATTACTTATATACATACCACAACTACCAAATAAAGCTAAAAATTCTAAATCAATGAGTGCTGAATTCCAACATATTGTTCATATTGTAAATGAAAAAGAAGAAGCTCAATTGTTGTCATCTTTACATACAATAGGGTACATTGAGTTTGATGATCTTTGTGAGCTTAGCTATTTGCAGAATAAATTTATTGGTAGATTTGAATTGCCATGTTCTTCTAATGTTAGTTTCCATGCTATTGGAAAATATAATTGTAAAGAGGAGTATATGGTACATCGAATTTACATTTGCTCAGTTCTGCAATCTTCTTTTATTATGAAAAGATGTGATCAATTAGAAGTATACAATAACAATAACCATGCCATGTCAAGCTTCCCTAGTTTTATTTTAAAGAAACAGGATAACTATCAAGAATGGGAGTATGGTTTGCTTGTATCTACAACACATCCTCCGACAGTGGTCAAACCGAGGACGGTTTGCTGTCAAGAAAGGGAGAATGATGAGGACATCACCGGCTTAGATATGACCATGCCAACCACTTCTATACCAAAGGTGAAACCATTCTATATGAGGTTTATCATTGTTACATTTGATGAATGGGTGCTGCACTATGAAGTGTGTATGTTTTTATTTTCAGAATTGCTTACATGGATCAAGGAAGGGTTAGATTGCATATGGAAATCATGGATGGTCAATGAAGTTGATTGGGGACCAAATCCAAGTGTTCCTAACGTTCTCCACCAGGCCACCACGTCATATTGGATCCAAGGAAACAAAGAGTCCAAGTCCAACACGTTTTGGAAAGTTCAATTCGGACTGCAGAAGAGTCCAAACTTATGACGGTTGCCACGACTTCATACGGACTCCGATTGGGACGTTATAGGACTTTTTGGAAAGCTTATCAAGTCTACTTTCCAATGGGTCCGGACTCATACCTATATCCTATCAGATGCGTGCGCAGTAGACAATTTAATACCGAGATCTTTTCTGCCAACGGTGCTGCGTCACCCTATTTTGGGCCGATGGCCCGTGTATCAAGTTGAGTCCATTAGGGACTCATCCTAGGGTTGTAGGACGACACTAGGACCCTTGTGGTCGTCCTCCCTCCTCCTTATATCCCCCTAGAGCCGCCACAAACAGATTGGGTTTTGTTTAGATGAAAGTTTAGCTGCTGCTACTTCCTTGTAGACGCGTGTGTCGACTAGACCATCCGTTCTACTTGATTCGGAACCCCACCTTCATGTGTATCACATCTGATCCTTCATCTCTTATTTACAATTGAGTGCTTGTTCTACTTGTTCTTGCTTGTTCTTCGATTGCTTGCAGGAATAACCCTAGTGGTTTGGTTGGTTGTGATCCGCAAGATCGTGAGCAACCGCTGGATTTGGTGTATCGATCGCTAAGGCGCAGCGTCCTTGGATGGTTGTAGTCGGATCGTGAACGTCTCTCCAATCAAATCGTAGTTATCAATCTCCACCGAAAGATCGGGTGCGGGAAAGGCTGCGGGCTATTTCCCTTCCCCAGACCCCGCAGTGCGGGAGCCTACGGCATTGGGTACGACCTTTTTTTTTCTGCCACTGGCTGAATCCAAGACAACATTACAAACCTACCAAACAAGAAATAGTAACCTATTAAAGAAGTTGTGTTCCCCACACAAGCGACAATCTGCTAATAGCTGAGAGCATTACCACAATAAAAAATCATGGATGCTTGCTAACCTGCCTTTATACAAACATGACTTACCCAAACTGAAATCAAGAATAATCCAACCAGACATGACATCACATTGTTGTTAGATGATTCCAAGCAAGATATTACTTCGAAAGGATGTGGAAAGATTTTTATGGTTTGAGAAAAAAATACTTCGAGATTTTAAGATTTTTATTTCAGTTTGCTTTCTTGAGGGTTCCCTGACAATGGTGAAGGTGGTGGATCCACTTCAAAGAAAGCTGGTAAAACCAACCAAGAAATCTAAAAATGAAAACCTAGCATCTCTACTAATCCTCTAATCTGAACCAACCCAGCATCTAGAAAGAAAAACGAAGCATGTTTTTGATCTTCAGGGTCTCATGGAATGGGAGGGTGGAAGGAGGACCTTTTGGGCATGTTCGGTGGTGATTCCGGTGGTCGGGGTCATCGCTAGCGCCCGCATCTGCATGGCCATCGGCTACTGCATCTCTTCTCATCCACGAGTGGGGAGGTCGCAAGTGAGGTGGAGGGGAGCAGACGCCACCATTCACGAGTGGGGCGACCCTAGGGATCAATTGGGGTCAACAGGGTTTTGAGCCTTTGGATCCTCTTCCTGTTTGGAGTCAGCCTGCTCCAAACCAGGGGCTTAATCTAGGAGTAGCTTGTCCGGGAATGGGTCGACCCACCCCCCTTGCATGATAGTATGTCAACGTTCCATGCCTGCTGTTCTCTAGTATTACAAGTTCCCAAGTGCTCATCCTTATTTCATAATGAAAAATTAGTTCAAAAAATAGACTTCAGTGTTGTGTTCTCAATCTTCTTTATATTTCCTGGTTAGGTTGTCTATATTTCCTTCCCCTTTTAAAAATGGATCATAGTTCTGACGAAGATACAGAAATCAGTGATTCTGAGATTGATGATTATGAAGGAAAGATTCGTGCAAGACTGATGTCAGGAGATTTGAAGGTAAAGAAGAATGGAGAAAATTACAGTTGTCTCTTCTGTAGCAGCAAGAAGAAGAATAATTACAGTAAAAGTAGTCTGGTTCAGCATGCCTCAGGAGTAAGTGCAGCACCTAATCGAAAGGCAAAAGAAAAAGCAGCCCATCATGCCCTCTTCAAATATTTGAAGAATGATGTTGCTAAATCACCGGAACCACGACCACATGTAATTCCTGTGGAGCCACAACCTCTTCAGAACAGAGATGAGAAGTTTGTGTGGCCCTGGATGGGCGTCCTTGTTAATGTGCCTACTGAATGGAAGGATGGGCGCCAAATTGGAGAAAGTGGAAATCGTTTGAAGGAACAACTATCACACTTTTGCCCACTGAAGGTCATCCCGTTATGGACTTTTAGAGGTCATACAGGAAATGCTATTGTTGAGTTTGGAAAGGACTGGAATGGTTTCAGAAATGCACGCACCTTCGAAAGTCACTTCGCAGCTGGAGGATACGGTAAGAAGGACTGGATTGGAAAAAAGAATCAAGGATCCGAGCTCTATGGATGGCTTGCACGGGCTGAAGATTACAATTCTCCAGGAATAATAGCGGACCACTTGAGAAAAAATGGTGACTTGAAATCTGTCAATGATCTTGCAAAGGAAGGAGCACATAAAACTGACAGGCTTGTTGCTAATTTAGCTAACCAA
>CM039122.1:66046967-66150574 GCA_022036555.1 Microstegium vimineum | reverse complement strand
GAACACAAGAATGACCACTCAGTGCGGATCATTTATTTGCAGGTGTGGTGTTCAGGCCCGTGGTATGGTATGAAGAGCGACAGGCAGCCGGCTAGCCACGGCAGGAACGCCAGAAATAAGCAAGGCGAAGGCGCCGGCGTGGCGGTCGCACCGGCACCGATGATGGCCGCTGCTCCGAAAAGCATCAGCGGGAGCGTGGACGACCTTCGCAGCAGCGGCTTCAGGGGCAGCGACGAGCTTGAGCGCCCGCTGTAGCTCTTGTTGCCCTGGCGCTGCTGGCGGTGATGGGGGAGTTTCCTTGCTAACGCCGACAGCGTCAGCATCCTCCGCCGGCGCCATTGGCGTTGCACGGTGCACCTAATCTACGGAGTATCTCTATTTACTAGGGAGGTAGGCGCGCTTTGCCGCGCCCGTAGGTCAGACGCGGATATAAAATAATAAGCCTTGTGCAAAGAGCAACCTCAAATGTTGGAAACGAAGGCAATCAGCGTCATATACAATACTCCATTTATGTGATTTGTAAGCATAAAAATATTTCATTAAGGAGATGGCAATAGCTACCAAACTTATTGGACTAAATCAGAACATTAGATGTGCGGCAAAAGCATTTTCACAACAGCATAGTAGGTCATTATCGGTACACCGGTCACAGTGGCAAGTACTATGATAGCCATGCAAGAAGAGTAAACATTAGTAGATCCAGAAGCTAATAGACCAAACATTTTGCATCAGAGTGGTTTGACCATGCACGAGAATTGCAGCCTTGCAAGTTGTCGATTGTACCGTAGGTTGCTCATCCAACAGGTAGTTTAAAAAAATCTTCAACTGTAATGGAAATAAATGTAAAGGTGAAATCTTTATTAAATATGAAGCACGAGAGGTCTAGGTATAGATTAATCATGTGAGCATGTGAGAACTATGCACATATGTTAGTTGGAAAAATGGAATCAGGAGACGCGGAGAACAAAGTTAAGTAAGCATGAAAATCATTTTAAAATGACCGACATTAGTAAACTAACCTTGTCTCTCTATCAGAGTGCAATATGGTAGTTGATGAGTGCCTGATGGCAAAAAAGGTTGCAAGGAAGTGAAGGAACACACAAACAGTGCAGCAAAACAGAAAGCACCTGAGGTCCCTAGATGGTTGATACCTATATAGGTATCAACTGTACCTGTAACCATAATAAAAAATGTGTGCTATTAATAAGAAGTAAGCTACAGACATAACATGTATATATAAATGGTTACATTACTGTATGTGGAAGGTGATATTTAAGAATAGCATGGTAAAAATGAGCAAATAGTGGGGACATAACATTTGCAATATGGGCATCCTAAAAAACTGAGGCCGCCAAAGAGAAACATGGGAGCATAACTAAACTCTGAATTTAACTTGTCTATAATATTTTCTTATAACATATGGAAACCCATCATCACATAGTCTTTAGTCCTCTGCTCTTATTATTAAGCTATGAACTGAAAATACACATGATAAAGAAGTGAGAAAACTTATCATAATAATCCGACAACATATGAAAACCCATCAGCACTTCAGTATCTTCAATCCTCAGTTCATATCATGAACCTCTAAACATATATGAGAACGATGTTTCTAATATATGTTTTACATAGAAATGGTAGCTGGTAATAAATGAAACATAAACAGAGCACCGCATACATGCAAGTTTGTCAGATATCAATTGATACTATTAATCAAACTATAAAACAAAACCATGATCAGAGATATCATAGACATCGTTCTGTCTATTGAACTGTAGATGTTCTCCAAAAAATATATTCTTGTAAGAAGCAAAATAAATCCATAAGATGTGAGGAAACTAACATGCTTCAGAATTGCAGCTCGTCAAATTGATTACTCTAAAGTACATGTACTTGAATGTGAAAGGCTGCATCACTGAAAAGTTTGTACATCAATAGACTCATGAAAATACCCCACATGCCAAATTAGTTTCAAGAAAACAAATTGGAACTGAAATGAGCAAGGTAACTCTTTTATCCCATAGATCGCATTATAGCAAAACAGAGTGCACCTGATTATAATCTAAAAAAAAGGGTGCACCTGATTATGATTCCCAGTGTTCAAATTAGAAACTAAGAGTAGTTTTAATCTAAAGAGCAGAAATGGTCTACTAAACCTAAATATATTCAATCGGAAGGTGCTGGAGCAAGGGTGGCCATTTGAGTATTTGGGAACCATCACTCTAAAGCCTGAACTGATCCTGTACCGGTGGTTGTCCAAGTAAACAAAAAGTCAGCACCAATCCAAGGCAGTGTAGTTCAATTTTTTTGAGTAGAAACTATAGGAATAAGATGGCTAGAGTCAACACAAAATAGATAAGGAAGGTATATACCCTACTATATAGGTGTTCATGTCATATGTGTCTGCATATTTTAAATCAGGTGAAAACATTCATGTGGACTAACAACACATACTTGTTAATGCAAAGGCTATAGTAGTGGTCAACAATACTGGTCAAATGTATTTGTTGTGTGGAAATATAGAAGAAAACAAAGCATACATCTAGCTACCATTTTAGTGATATTTTTTCCACGGGAAATGCTGTAGAATGTACCATTATTAAAATAAATTGGGCGTGCTGCTTGCATAGGGCACACATGAGAGGTGCAAATGTTCTGTCTCTGATAACACTCATGATACCATTATGCTAACACTCTGATAGCACTTATTATAGCCTACATAACATCTAAAATATGATCCATGTCCACATATCATTATGCAATTGTAATGCCATGGTTATCTATGCTAGTCATTTTGGTTAACTGTCCCTACACAGGGAGAAAATCTTTCTAAATTTTCTTTGTTGATTGTAGGCTAAGTGGTCAGGCTAGCTAACTTAAGTCATACAAAAAGAAAATAATTGACACACAACAAATATTGGTATAAAAGGAACCATGAATCTATCTCCTCAAGTTTAAATGCACATGGTCTTGGACAATAAACTTTTGGCTCACAAATTTGATCAAAATAATAGAGGTCTATATCTATGTGGTACCTATTTAGCTCGAATATGCTAAGTAAAACAACACTTCAAAATGGGCACAACTTATGAGATGCATCACGCAGAAGGAATGATTTCACCTTTGTGTGCGTATGATTGCAACTGTATCCATAGCTTCTCAAATCTTGACCTATAATCAGAAACATGAACTGTGGCCCCTGCTGGATGGCATATATCCTAATGCTGACCATCGAAAACCAGGATTCTGAGGTATGAGAAGCCCACCTCAACAAAAGAGCAGTTTTAGTTTTCTGATCGACAATAGCCAAAGAAAAGTTCCAATGCTGATCGCAATTCACACAATGCACTCATAGATGTCTCACAAAACCAAATAAGGTGAATGTAAAACAGAATCCTGGAGCCAAATTATGTACAATATTATTTATGCTAAAACACAATGAGAACCATAGATGCAGAGGGTAACATGGAGAACATGAACCAATCTCACAGGAAAAGAGATGGATAAGTGTAAATTTGCAGTGTTGACTGCACTCTAGCAATGTACAAAATGGGCTCATTCAGATGTTTCACATGATGATGGCACCAAATAAAGAGAAGCCATAGTAGAGCCAAATAAGTACTCCATCCAAAATTTAGATAAATCGTAGAGAAAAATACTCCTAATTGGCAAAGTACATGTAGATCAATTTTACACTAAAATATAATCAGAACCATACACTCAGCATATTCAGAACACAAAGAGGCAGATAAGGTGACTCATTTAATGTTTTAATAGGGATCATTAGAAGTTTCCCCTGTTCTTAAATATATACTATAAATAGATTAAAAAAAGTAGCACAATACAAAATGAATCCAAATCGTAGATCGATTTCCTGTAATGTAACAGTGAAAATAAAATTACTAGTGATTCTATGAACTATTGGCATCCAACCATAAAAAATACTTGAATGCAAATAAAAATGATAGCAATACCTTAAATTGTAAAAGAACTATTAATGTCACATTGTCATTACTGTAATAAGAAGGAAATGGAGAGTCTAGGCAGCATGATGTTCCATTGTGAATCAAGATCCTCCAAATCTCCATTGGCATATAATTGTAAATCTAAAGTGATTTTTAGCATAAACCAAAAATAAGGAAATGCTATAAGTTGCATTTTTGTGCATTGAAGACGGCATGCCCATACATAAATAAATATGGAACAGCAGTATGAAACAATTGAAGTCAAATTGGTATGGAGCAACCTAACCATCATTTGTCGGTAATATCTAAGAAATGGAATTGGTTTGCACGCTGTCACCGGGTGCTCCACCTGCGGACCTGTGTGTCTGGGAGTGGTTCCTTGCCTGACCCTATTGGACACATAAAAAACGACATCATGTAGCATATTTGCATATTTTCCTTGAGGCAGTGGTTCCTTGCCTGAGGGCTAACATTTGAACTTAATTACATAGAGTGCAACTGGCTATATGTGAATCCTCCGCTCGCAGCTTGAGCTGCTCGAACCCTAATAAAATAACTAATTAGTGTGGGGAAATTTGATAGAGAGAGATAGTCGGCAAATGAGCGAGGAAGGGGGTCCGACACCTATGAGAGAAGGGGGTGTTGCATCTATCAGGTGTTGAAATGACGCACAGTCAAGTAGCCAAGACCTAATAACCAAACATATATTTTTTGTCCAAGAAGGATCAAGATCGGACACCAGATCGAGATGGAGTGGAAAGAGAAGGGGGAGCGGCGTGAACCTTAGTGCTAGAAAGACGGCGTGGTAGAGCTGGGGAGCTCATGCTTGCTAGCGGAGATGAGATTGAGGGTGTGCTTTACCGTCGCCTATTCCCCATGGTCGCCGATGACCCAAGCGCTGTTGTCGTCGCCGCCTCTCCGTCCCCGCTGGGATCCGTAGGCAAGACTGGCCTCCGGCGCCGGGTGAGAGAATGCACTGCAGCAATGGGAGAGGAGGAGGAAGAAGCATGGATGGAGGTGGAGTAGGCACGGCTGGCCGCCGCCGCCAGGGAGAGGAAGCGCCGCTGCTGGGGAAAATGAGGAGGATGAAAAAGCACGGACGGAGATGCCACAACGTGGTGCAGCATTTTTTTTCTTTTTCTTTTTTACGGAGGGAGCGAGGGTCATCAACGCAACTGCACAAGGCCGTATATAATTAATGGGGAGAGGCTAAACTGACGCGCACACACGGACGAGCTTACGTGTCTGCACACAATTCGTCAACAGTACCGAAACAGTAATTAGATGGCTTCACATTACGCGGAATCTAGGCTTATAACTCACAGACTCGGCTCAACGCCTCCCTGGACAGCTGGACGTGCACACGTACGTATACCGACGTTCGGCACACGGTGCAACGGCTGGTGAGTGACGACTGTCAGACTATTCAAAAGGGAGACAATGCTGATCCTGATCCTTATTCCAACTTTCCAAGCAGTGTGGATGCAGGGGGACATGTTTGGGCCGGAAAGCGGCGCAGCTATTCCTGAAGGTTCGATATTGGATCTTCAATCCCTACAAAGCGTCGCACGACCTGCACGCCTGACCGGAGGCTGCCGGCAGTAGTCCGGCACACACACACATGACCACGAAGACGGAACGACATGCTTGCTTAGCTGACTTCTAATTGTTATCCAACAAAAATCATGGGAAGCTAAAACTTAGGTTCCCTGAAACTAACTTCCAAAATTAAGGCAAAGGATATAGATATACAATTGGTTGAGTGTCATGATATTGACTAGAAAGTAATGTTTTCTCTCGTACAATTTAACGGTCTGTTCAGTTGATCGTTTCTACAAAAGCTTGTCAAAACTTTAGCCATAAGTGTCAATTCTTTAGCAATGAACCAAGTACGTGGATTAAAAATGTTAGTCTACCATGATCTTGGTTATACCGAGCAGGCCCGAAGTCATGCACAGGGCAAAAAAAGATGATGCGTCTTTCCTCTGGCTCTGGGTGCCGACGAGACGAGGCGACGACCACAGACCGGCAATTCTTCAGTCGACGATTCGCTTCAGGTGAGCCGATGCTGTCGTGACTTGTTGCGGAAGCTTCTGTTTTCAGGGCATAACTGTGGATCACACGGAGCCGCACGCGGGGTTGTTGGAGACGAAGAAAATTGGCTTTCGCTAGGTCCTCGCGGATACTGTTTGCAGGCAAAAAAAAAAAAAACCGTTGAACAGGCCTGGAGGCGCTAGCGTTTGTGAATTGGCTTCCGCTGCCTCGTCAGCTTCCAACTGTTTCTGGGCCGACGCCCAAAAACGCGCAACGTACTTCTTCCGTTCTTCGGAACGTTTTGCAGAAGCAAATACTCATACAAATTTGTTCCTGTTTTTTTATTTTTTTCCCCGTATAATGTTATAGCTGAGAAACAGTAGGTACACTGGCTGTAATTGTAATAAATCTCCCTGATTATTACTCCACGGTAATCTCCTGGTTCCTGGCCCTAGCTAAGAAGAGCTTATGAAGCTTAAAAAAGGCCCATGAATAGGACAACAAGGCATGTACGGGCCTTCCAGCCCATCAGTTCCGATGCAAATGTCAATGACATCTATTTTGGGCCTTAGAGCCCAGCAGTTCCGTACCGACTCCCGAGCCTCGTTCCCCATTGCGGCGGTTCTGCCTGGAGTCCAGAGCGAGGCGGCGAGAAGCGGAGGCGGCAATGGCAACGCCGCAGAACAAGAGACCGCGGATCAGCATCGGCGTGGAGAAGAGGCCGAGTAGAAAGGGGGTCCGTCCCTTCTCTCTTTTTATGGCTTCGCTTGCATCCTACTCTGTACTCTCGACTGGGATGACAGCGTTCCGCTCCCTTTCCCTGCGATTCTGCCCTGCCTAGTCGAATTCCTGGCCACACCAGTGCATGCTTCAACCCATTGATCGTTGTTGTATGATTGCGCTTTCTATTTGGATGGTTAGCAGCTTCCTTTGTTCCAAAGGGCGTCTCAAATAGCCTGGTCGTAGGGTTATGGAGGCGGCGCGAAGCTGGGAGTTGCTGAAAGTTCATGTATTCTCACGCAGGATGTAACTGCAGCATAAGATCGGCTAGTGAATAATCTGAAATACCTGGTAGAGTCAACTTTAACGCATCCGTGCTGTCTTCCTGCTGAATTGCTGATCTTGTGTACGTGTGGCAACATTATCTTTTGTCACTTTCAGGGTTCCTTTTCTCTTGTACTGACAGCAATAATGAATAGTTGGTGAGACATGGTCCCTGATTCATTCTATTGGATTGGATAGATATTAGGGAGAAAGAAGGCAGTCCAGGAACGTATAAAGAAAGCTGTAGCTGTGAAGGATCATCTAGAGCAGTTTCCAGCATTTCACAAGTATCAGAAAAATGGTAGCATACACTATCGTCTTCTTCTTTGAAAAAAGTTTACTGTAGAATTAGTAGTAATGTACTAATGTCTTACTAGATGTAACATGTTTCCAGAATAGAAATCCAGGAAAACATAATTGGGTGAAAAATTAGTCCTTTGCAGCTACAGTTAAACTATAGTGCTTGTTGATTTTCTGTCTGCTTGTTCTGATGAATGCATCACATCAAGCTCAGTTTTCCTGATATCTAGGTCTCTCAGTCTACTTGGAGTCCGAACGTGGGCATCAGCTTACATTACCAATGAGGAAGCACATCCAAAATCTTCTGAAGGTTACATTAATTTGTTTTCACTGTACTCTGTTCTTTGCATGCCACAGAGACATTTAGCTATTACATTTCACCACTCTGAATGTAATGCTAGTAAACAAATATAGGTTAACATGGAGAAATCATATGGACCATAGTGGTTGGAAGAAGAGAAAATTAAGCGTCAGGAAATGGTCGCCCCAGAAGCACGATATATCTTAGCTAAGCAATATTCAAATGGGTTTATTACTGAAAATTCCATGAAGCAAGATGCAGTGGTGGAACATTTCCATCCAGCATGTAATGATGGCTGCTTGCTTGGTTTTGTGCACTATAGATTTGTTGTGGAAGAGGAGTTGCCTGTTGTTTATGTGTATGAGCTGCAAATGGAGCCTTCTGCCCAGGGCAAGGGGCTGGGAATGTTTATGATGTAGTTGGTTGAACAGGTAGCATGCAAGGTAATATGATCTATTCATGATCCTGCCTACTTATTATCACAATCTTCTAACTGTTATTGCACTATTTTCCTTTCCACTATCATGTGTTAGTTCAGTCACTATCTGACATGTGACCATAAATGATAATCTAAAATGACACACTCTGATTGTATATGCATGCAGAACCAAATGGGAGCTGTGATGCTAACAGTTCAGAAAGCTAACACACTAGCTATGGATTTCTATACTAAGTTGACGTACACTAACTAGATGCGTACACTAACTAGCTATGGCTACTGCTTTGCTTTGAGCTAATTCTTTTTCTCTTGTAGATATGTAATATCCAGTACCTCACCATCCCGAGTGGATCCTCAGGTATCATTTTACCGATGTAACATAGCTTTTCAAAGGCATAAGAAATTTGCATATTATTATCATGATTACATGGATCTCTTCATTTTTCACAGATAGGACTTGAAAAAAGCTACGAGATTTTGTGCAAGACATTTGATTCTGAAGCTAAGTCTAAACTAGAGGTTTGTGGCTGTATACTTATTGGTGTGGCATAAGTTTGTTGGTATTACTGCATAAGATTGGCAAATCTCTTAGAAAATTATGTCACTACCAGAATTGAAAATTATGTCACTACCAGAATTGCTGGTATTTTTGGTATGGGCTATGCTCAAGTACTCTCTTTACCTCCTAGGAGGTAATATCTTAAATCAATCTGAGCCGTTGATTTTTTATAATTAAAAGTAAATTAAAAAAATCAGAAAAACAAATATACTTCCGTAATCAGGGGACCTGCCTGGAATCCCGCACGCCCAAATCACGGGATTGGTCGTCCTCGCGCCGCATCGGCCAGCCAGGTGCGCTCCTCTTGTTCCCACGAGTCGTCTCGATCCGATTTATTTGTCCCTCAAATCTCTGAATCATGTCCCCCCCCCCCCCCTTCCTTTTCAAATCTCCGAATCACGTACATGCCGTACATGTACACGATTTATTTGATCCGATTTATTCGATCTGATTTATTTTCCCGCCTTTGCAGCCATTGGAAACCTGTCGTAGTGCCGTACATGTATGAACACGTACATGCAAATCATGTACACGATGAACACGTACTAACATGCATGATTAAGAGGCATGATCACTTACTAACATGTATGAGCAACGTACACACGCTAATCACGTATACAAGCAAATCCTATCACGTACAAATATAAAAGTCACATACAAAAATATATAGTAATGAGAATATGTCAAGTATAAAGTTATAAATAAAAAAGATTAACCATATCCTCAGAGATCACGCATGCATCAATCAAATCTAGAAAAGAGATTTTTATATTTAAAACTTTCTTCATTTATCCTATTTTATAAAATTAAAATTAATTAAATATTTATTTCATCTAGGCGATCGTGACCGTCCGATCGAAATAAATGAACGGCTCACAGTCATTTGACAGTACCACAGCAAAAGCCTTTTGGTATTGCTTGTACTACAACTACATGGTCTATTATATGAAATTCATGAATGAATAATGTTGTAGGAGTTTGAGTTATCTCTAGCACAGGTGCACTGCTGATGCTTTTCTTTCTACATGTATGCAGGATGGTGACTATTAAGACTTGAGAGTTTAGAATGGACCAACCACTTGCGACAACTGAGCAAAACCCAGTTATATGCCACAAGATTCCGCAGCATATTGTCATGCAGACAATTGTTACTGTGATTTATTATTACAGTAGTGTGGTGCACTTGGCCTAAATTCACAATTTTCATCCTGTTTTCCAGTAGCTTCTTTTGTAAATGGACACACTTCTGCTTATTACTAATGCTCAGCTGGATGTTTAATAATTTTGCTCGCGTTGCTTTACTCCTTAAGATTGAAGGCCATGTTTCCCTCAAAAAAAGAAAAGAAAAAAAAATTAAATAGATCTTTTTATCTCCAGTAGGGTAGCACGGAGGAATCTCCAGTAACTAATAACTCTTTCCTAATGGTAATATAATTTATATAAGTTGTTACTTTGGTTAAATTAGAAATTTTGATGGAAACAAGATGACATATCTATGTTTACAGTATAACTGTAACCACTATATTTTTTAAAAAAATAGTACAAATGCATTTTTTTATAGAGTAAATTCAACATTTTTTATTAGTGGAGGAGATTAGAACATACCAAAGGAGAACATACTAAATGAATGGTAGGACACATAGAGGTGCATGCTGAGGGAGGAAACTATTGATATGAATGGGAAAAATACAAAGTAATTGATAGACTCACCACAACCATATAGAGATTAGAGTATATATACGACAACACTATTCTATACCCAGTAGCTAAAACTGACTAGATAATAATGAACAATACCGAACAGAGTTCAGTATCAGTCAACAGTCAACAGTTGTACACTTGTACTGAATTTTTTTCAGTATAACACTGGTGTAGTATAACTATTCTACACGTAAGGTGTAGAATAACACTTGTGTATTACATCGAAAATAAATAAAAATACAGCGCACAAATATAAGTAATTTTTGGATTGATTGTAGGAGCTAAACATGAATTTCTAATACTTATGTCTTAACTATATATTCATGCAGGAGCACATGTTGATGTACTAGAACAGATAATTAGGCACGCATTCCATCATGACTTGTGCCTGGAGTTCTAGATACCTCACACTGAATAAACCATCACTTTGCATTTACAGAATGCTTGAATTTAGGGTATGTGACCGTGAAAGTTGTAGTGATTCCAATCGGGTAAGGTAGCTATGGGATGTGTCCGATGAAGTTATTATTCTCAAGATGGAGATGTCTTAGACTCGTCAACTTTCTGATCCAATGTTCTTGGATTTCACCGTTAAGACTGTTGTCTCTGAGCCACAGACTTGTTAGGCTGCGAAGGTTCCCTATGCTTGGTGGGACTATTCCTGACAGGTGGTTTCCGTCCAAATAAAGATACTGAAGGTCGGCAGACAGGTTACCAACTGAGATTGGTATGTTTCCTCGAAGTCGATTATGTGACAATGAGAGTCCTTGTAGAAAAGTACAATTTACCAACGAATGTAAGAATTCCCAGCTCTCGTTGTCGCTGGCTTCAATCATGTTATTATCAAGCTTAAGGAAAGAAATATTTGGAAGCTTGCCGATGAAACTAGGAACTTGACCAAAGAACTGGTTAACTGATAAATCAATCGCCTCTAGATTTGTCAAGTTGATCAGGGAAGTTGGGATGCGACCTCCAAACGTGTTGCTACCCAACAAAAACCACCGGAGATTAGGAAGGGCTTCACCAACGTTTTGAGGCAACACTCCCTCTAGCATATTGTTCTGGAAGCACAATACTTGAATAGATGACATATTTAGGAGGGATTGTGGTATGCTACCAGATAGCTTGTTGAAAGGAAGAAATAGCAACGATAGGTTTGGCAATTTACCCAGAACATCTGGGATGCTTCCGGTCAGCTGATTATATGACAGTTTAATCGTTTCTATTTGGGAGATATTTCCTATGGATAGGGGTATAATTCCTGTAAGGGCTTATTTGGATCAAAGGATTTTCAAAGGAATTTTGAAGGAATACATTCCATAGGAAATAAATCCTTTGGTAGTGTTTGGAATGAAGGAATGGTGAGTTCCTTTCGGAAAGGAATTCATGGTAGTGCAAAACAAAGAAAATAAAACATCCACTCTAACCCAAGGGAAAGAATCTTTGCTCTCTCTTCCTTCTCATGCTTGCTCATGTTTCATGAAGTTTTGTCCCTCCATTCCAAACAACTCAAAGTATTTATTCCTGTATTTTGTAATCCTATAGTTTTTCACTATTAACTCGGTCTTATTCCTGCGTTTTTTCCTATTCCTTCGTTTTGTATTCCTTTATTCCAAATAGTCCCTAAGATTGTTATAATCAAGGTCCAAATCCAAAAGCCTGTAGAGGAGATCCACTCTGCGAGGAATTTCACCAACTAGAAAATTTTGGGAGAGGTTCAGCGATCTTAGGTTGGAGCAGTTTGTAAGCGCGTCTGGAATCGTGTCATGCAATAAGTTATTTCCCAAATCAAGGATCTTTAGCTGGGCGAGATGGTTCAGAGGAGGTAGCCTGCCAGAGAGAGTGTTTGAGGAGAGGTTGAGCTCCGTAAGCATCGACAGGTTTCCAAGGTAGGGGGAAATAGGACCTGACAAACCTTGGCCGACAAGGTGTAGTTTAGTGACACGCACCGGATGATTCCCAGAGCATGAGACGCCCTTCCACTGGCAGAAGTGGGTGCTTGTGTTCCACGAGCTCAAAGCTCCGTTTTGATGAGAGGTGATGATGGCCTTCTTGAAATTGAGCAGCGAGAGCATATCGCCATGGTGGACGGGGACTAACGAGCAGTGGCTGTTGTTGCAGATTGCGTGGAAGAACAGGACCAGTGACAGCAGGACAAGCATGGTGTCCGGGCCACGATCGATTGGCGATCGATCTGAAATCACGCCAGCCCCAAATGTAGCATCGTAAGAATGTGCCCAAACAAAAACATAGCCCAAAAGATTAGTGTTTTTCTATACCTGCTGATCTGATTGGTTTTTTATTCCCACCAGCCGCGAGCAAGCAACCGGCGAGCCGAGGAAGGAAAGCACTGGCCTGCTCCACGCTCGCGCTCGGCAGCAGCGCAGGGAACGGCAGCTGCATGCGTTGTTCCAATGCTGGCAGTCTTTTGCTTCTCATGTGCGTTGCTGACCCTGCTGTGGCATCCACACGACCAGAACTACACTACACACCACACAAACGGACGGACTCAGATTGGGTAACGTTCCTATATTTCACTTTTCCTACCTTTTTTAGATTACGGAATAATCATTCCGGCCTTCACATTCACAGGTGAATGCTTATGGCCCAAGTTTCCTACCTGAAGATAGGCGGGAGTGGCTGGCTCATTGGCGCGCGCCGCGCTCGTTTCCCGCGGGCTGCGCCGACAGTGCTCGCTTCTCGTCGTCAGAGGACCCTAGCAGCGCACCGCCCTCCACCCAGCCACCAAAGTGCGCAGCACCGACGTCGGGGCCGTGCGCCGTGCTGTTTCCTGTGGCCTGCGCTGCTTGGTGGCCGCTTCGCGCCGCTGAGAGGAGCCGAAGAATACGCCGCCCGCTGCCCGCAGGAGCCGAGCCATCGAGCTACCCAACACCGACGCCAGGACGTTGGGACGCCGCTCTGCAACATTGCTGCTGGCCGAGCACACCGTCAAGAGGCTCATAAAAAAAGTACCAGACCTCTTCCCTATCACATTCCTGTATTTTGAGTTTTTTTTATAAAGTGTACCTGTATTAATTAGAGAAACATGTTCAAATACAAGTACATCGAAAAAGGATACGTAGAACAGCTGTCCAACCTATATTATACGAGAAAGTAAACCGCTGCAGTCGCTGCCGACGAAGACCGCCGACACCAGCCGACGCCGCCAAACCTGAATCACCAGAAGCCGGAGAAAACCACCGGCGTTGAGGTGGACTGCAGAAGACGCTCGATCTCGCGGAAGCGAAGAAGTCTTTGAGCGTCCATCCGTCAGGATCACAATCCAGATTGAAACGACGAGAGTGGTGCTGACGATGACATCCGTCGTCGCGGTGAAGCCAAGCTCGCTCAAACCCGATCCGTGCCGCCGGTAGATCGCGTTCGATCCACCGCACTCCGTCTTGCCGCCATGCCCTCAGCCGCCACCGTATCCTTGACCTTAGACGCGGCACGAGCACCGCCGCTCCGCCGTGACGACGAAACAGCAGCCGCCGCAGACTCCTACACCACCTCACAGGTCTCTAATCGTCACCGGAGTAAACGACGACGAGGTGGACGAAGACCGGGAGGACTTTATTCTACCATGGCAGCGCCGCCACCTCCACCAGGCTCGCGCCGCCGAAAAACCTAACCCTAAAAAAGGACTCAGGGGAAAACTAATTGAAAACCAAGGATCCCCACTCCCTTCAGCCCCCAGCGAGATGCCGGAGGGGAAGGGAGGGGGACCAGCGGCGATGGCGGAGGGCTGCGGGCGGGCGGCGGCGACCTTCCTGTATTTTGAGTTGACTTCACATGGGACAATATTTCCAAATTCCTATCTAAAATCGAAATAGTACAGGTAGTTTGTGGATGTGTGGTTTGACATCTTAGGATTAAATCTGCAAAATATAATTAGCAGTGCAGTATTTTTCTGATGGAAATGCAGTAGTTCAGATAGTGTCAGAAATAGCTCTGTATATGCAATCCAATCTTCAGAAAGTATTCAAATGCAGTTCATGCAGTGCAGTAGTTTTTTTTATGGAAATGCAGTAGTTCAGATAGTGTCAGAAATAGCTCTGTGTATGCAATTCAATCTTCAGAAAGTATTCAAATGCAGTTCATATAGGCTCACTGCTTGTTTATTGATTTAGAAATGACTTGTTTATTGTTTACAGCAAATCTGCAATCATGTGTTATTTATTATGTGTAGTAAATTTATTCTTTTTGACAGAATTTGACAAGAAAAAATTTGTTTATGTTAAAGGCAATGACAGAACTTCACAAGGGAACACCTCAAGTTGGTTTGAGATTTAAAAATTCAGATGACGCTTGGCAGTTTTGGGTGGCATATGGGGGTTGTACCGGCTTTGATGTGAGGAAAAGATATAATATTTCAGCAAATATGATCACAAGGTAACTTCATGCAGATATGTTTGTGCTAATGAGGGTTATCGAAGAAAAGTGGAAAGAGATCATGTGACAAAGTTTAGACCTGAAACAAGAACCGATTGCAAAGCACAAATGACTATTACATTGGACCAAGGGGAAGGAAATTATGAAGTCACTGAAGTTACAAAAAAAAGGCGCAAAGGTATGCTGCAAACCTCTAACCTATACATTTATACATGTTGTTTTTAATGTAAATCTAAATTAATCATTTTAATTTTATTGGCAACAACAAAAGAAAAATGTTGTTGTTCAGCCCCAAGTCTAATTGCAGAATGATGACAACAACAAAGAAGCAAGTCTGCAGTCTCAAGATTACAATGCCATTAGCAGTTTGACTCATCTCATAACAACTGTAACTAGTGTTGAGGATGACTTTCAGTTCTAGGGTTGTATAGGCTAGTAAGATGGAAATTTAGACAGGGCTAACTATAGTTTTTTGTGGCCTAAATGTAAACTTTGTGGCCTAACTATAGTCTTTTGTGGCCTGATGTACATGTGAAATGACCTTTAAGAATAACACATGTTGGGGCTTCAGTATTAGCAAATATTATTGAAATTGGAAGAAACAAATCTGAAGTGTGCTTACCTCTTTACTAATTGTGTGCTTACTAAAATGTTTTTATTTGTATGCAAATCTGATGTATTTGCAGAGCCAAAATGGCTTAATTTCCTTGCAAAACGTGTCGGGTAATACCAGACAGTTCCATATGTACGACCCTGAAGCCACTTACAACGACATACACCTATGAAAGCTATCTGTCAATAGGTTTTATGGGGCATTCGGCTAAAGTAAACACGTAACACGCAAATCACTGATTGTCGAACGTGCATGCATGAAAAAAGGATATACAAACGACTCGTAATTGATTATAAGTTAAAGCATAATCAATCTTGGCAATCAGCCGAATTGAGGTCCATGATGAAGGAAACACGTAAGCAAACATGATTAAACTAATCTAAAGTCTGCATCTGTCGCACGATACCCAGCGTCATCAAAGCTTAAACATAGATAGCATACATGAACCCGCAACACGTGACAATCTAGATTCAAACTAATTCGGCTATTTATAGATATAAGATCTACTCATGGAAACAACATGAGAGCAATTCATCATAACATAGATAGATGTATATAAACTAACAAGAGTCGAACCGTATCAATCTAGATTGGGCAAAAGAGTGTTTGCAAATGTGTAAAGATTATATAAAACATGCAACACAATAACTTAATGAACCCAATAGATCTTGCCAAATCTACAGGAGCCGATAACTATCTTGCTTTTGCTAAGCATACAAGCAAATATCCGCCGCACGACATCTACTCATAAGCAAAACACAAGCGAAGACTTCTTGATTATTGAACAAAGATCCGTCGCACGATCATTGATAATAAACAAGACTACTTGCATCAATATCTAAATCCACCGCATGATACTAGACATGATAGCAAGGTTGCCAAGACTTACGGAGGTCGACGGATCGATGATTCCTCTCAAAGAACTCGACAACACGACAAAGGACTCGAAGTTGGCACGGGACCGGTTGTATTGGTTTGGTTGTGAACACTTTTTACAATGGCCAAGGGTTTATATTTATACCCTGGTCATGACACGAATCCTAAAAGGATACGATTACAAGATATTTAAAGAAAAGAACACGACACTTTTAATCCTATTTTTTCCTTCTGGAATCTTTATTTTCTCAATCGTTGCAATGTTGGTTGCCCGATTCGGCTCTTACTCACCGCTTTTGTCGCTTTCCTTAACGGAAGATCATCACTCTTAGAATAGCCGACCGCACGATTACTTTGCCGAATCCTTATAAATTAGCCGATTGCACCTGCCAAATATCTCAAATGCTTGCCTCTGAATTTTACTGCACACTGGCCCACCTATCATCTTCCTAGGTGTGCCAAAATCCAGTGTTAACACATACCCCCCTCTACACATGAAAAAGAAGCCTACAAGCTCTATTCCTTAGATTGTTCTAGGAGTTAGTCTAGTGTGGGAGTTAGAGTTGAGTCGAGCTGTGCTCGGGATTTCCGGAGTTGTCTTATGAGAAGTCTGGTATAGCTCTTGTATCTTTCTTTCTTTGTAAGACTTTATCTTATTCAATACATATCTTTCTCTTTACTTTACTTAGTATTTACTTTGAGCATTTCTATACTAGATATAGTCTTGCTATATGTTTTTGCTCTTTAATAGCCTTTACATCCATAGTTTGTGATCCTGGTGACCTCTCCCGTATGCGATCATTGCTTGTCATAGGGTACTTTGGTTATTGATCATAGTCAAAGTAGTAAGTTGTGTGTAAGCGTGGTGCTTATACATCATCTTATCTTTGGTTATCGCTTGCTGCACGGATTGTTTCTGGTAGCTAGCAAGAGGTGACAGCATTGTCTAGTCTTTGTATTCCACCACGTGTTTATAGGCAAGTTCTTAAAAGGTAAGACCCCCGTAAGAAGAGGGCGCAGTCCGGTAGGAGTTTTGTCCTCCTACTGATCTATCCCCTCGCCTAGCATACTTGTATTGAGGAGACAAACTATAGTGTTTAGACTAGTTAATTAGCTAAGTGTATTGAAGTAAACAAAAGTACATAGGAGTCCTTTTACTCTTCTCGTTGTCCTCCCACCTAGCTAGTCTCTGAGGTCCGTTCTAAGTATCATTTATCGTAGCTTCTTCATTCATCAATCCCTTTCTATCACATTTATCGTTTACCCCCCTTTACTAGTTGGTACTAAGTTGAGGTACTCTCTAGGATCTCTCTCTAATTATCATTTCTAGCCAGTTTTCCCTCGGGATAATATAAATTACGATACCTTGGAATACTCCTTAGTGAAGTGCTACAGCGGTATAATTTGTGCGCTTACGGATTTATCCAATAGTCATAAGAAATACCAACAGCGTCCTCCCGACGACCCCTCCTAAGTTTGGAAACCATGGACAATCCCCTCCCGGTGAAAACCCCTGAACCCTAACACCGACGAACTTTATTGTCTTTGGCAGTGGCAATACATGAGTTCTAAATTTTTTTCTTCTTTCTCTTCTCTCTTCAGTTTTACTTTATATTTTTCTATGTGCATATTGAGTGTTAAATCCCGTGCTTATGGAATTAAGCATTTTCATACATTTGGGATGCTTAGCAAATAGCATCTCTGCTCAACTTTTTATAACCTTGAAGGCTCCCTCCATACTCAAAATCAAACAAAGTTATTGGGGGTAAAAAGATAGACTCAATGTTTGCCCTCAAATAAATGTTACAATGAATCTGTCCAACCAAA
Source organism: Microstegium vimineum (assembly GCA_022036555.1). NCBI lineage: Eukaryota > Viridiplantae > Streptophyta > Magnoliopsida > Poales > Poaceae > Microstegium > Microstegium vimineum. Next base: position 66,132,523 of record CM039122.1, on the reverse strand, counting down.
AATGCATGTAAGGTGTGAGTTGTGGTGCAGACATAACTGTAGTGTATGGTGGATTAATACTACCTTTTCCATTCCAAAAAAAGGTGTCATTTTAGTTTCATCCTAGTCTTCATAAGTCTATAGCTATATATTAAGTTTACATAAAGACTTGAAGTATAACATTAATGATACCAAATAGATTTAATTAAAGTATATTTCATGGTGAATCTACATGAACATTAGTAATATTTATATAAATTTAGTTAAATTTGAAATTATTTAGCTTAGATAAAACTAAAATGATATTCTTTGCAAGATGGAGGCAGTAAGATATTGTACATCTATTTTCTGTACTCATAAATTCCTCTCTTTGTGTAGTTCGAACATTACAATGTGGAGTGCATTACAGTGGAGAAGGGGCTAGGTAAGATAAACGTGGGTCGCGTCATGACAGGATAGGTTTAATTTGCACGTTAGCCGGGAGGTGGCGCCGTGGCGGCAATGAGCCATCGGAGATTGGAAAAGGGTGACACGAGGGTGTCACAAGTGGAGAGCTTGGCATGGTGGGGAACCACCGAGGTCCGAGGATGAGAGAAGAAGGCCACAAGACAGCCGATCATTTTTTTGCCGAACAGCCTTTGACGAGAGCCCGCCTTTGTCGAGAGTTTAACAACCTGTATCGAGTGCTTCAGACACTCGGCAAATTAGACGAATCCGGTAGTGACATGAATGCTGCTCGACGTTAGATTTTTTATCCGGAGATTTAGAAAACTTCATGTGTTCGCTTCTGTTTTGGTTAGGAGTCAAAGCATTAAGAAAGAGTAACATAGAACTATTTTTTTTCTCTTTTCTTATAAACAAATCTCCACGCCTAGAAGAAAAAAATAAAAGTCTCGACCAATTTTCTACCTAACAAAGAAAACGCCATAACTAGAGCAGTGGACAGCACATAAGTGCACAAACACAATGGCAGCTCCGATTAGCTAGACTATTGGCTTCCCATTCCCAGCATACCACGTTTATGCAAACCTCAAAACTCACACCACGCCGCGCGCCTTCTCCTGGCCCCTGATCTCTTCCCTTGGCGATCGCGTCGCCGGCAGTCCAAGCCTGCCCGTCCCTTGTGTCGGCGTCCTTGCCGCCGCCGCCGAGGTCCAGCATCAGCTGGGTCTCTCCAACCCTCCTGAACACGGACCGCTTGCGCGGTGGCAGGTGGTCGTCCCTGATGCCCGCGTTGGGCCTGCCGTGGTGGTCGCCGCGGTGCATCCCGCACTTGGCGCAGATGTGCCGCCTCAGCTTGCAGGGGTACCTGAGCTGCTCGCCGATGAAGCCGCCGCGCTGGTCGTCTCCACCGACGACGAACGCGCACCGGAGGATCGTGCTACTCAGGGACTTCTTGTCGGCGGCGCCCTGCCTCGGCATCATCTCTAAATCGATGGTACCTCACTGTCATACACTCATACTACTGCCGGCCTGCTGATCGATCCTGATGACAATTAGCGCGTATTAATTTATATATAGGTCTGGAGAGCTTGGGACCATCTGGGGGTGATGCGAAATGATGCGTAGCAGAATGAATTGGCAGTGCTGAGCACGAAGAAGGAGAGCCTGATCACGCACGGGGTGATGGTGGAGGGTGGCGCCGTGACAGAAAGGCGACCTGTAACGCTTGTGTTAGCTTAGGTTCATGCGACGGCCAGCCGAGTAAGGAACCCGACGGCGGGCCACGGGAGATAGATCGAGGAAACACGCGCGTCGTCGTCGCTCCCATGCATGGCCCTCGCACGGTTTGTTGTGCGTGGATCCAAGAGAAATATAATGCCAGCCCGCTAGTTGATGATCTGTATGTGCCGTGTGGCTTGCTTTCCTCGATCTCTGATAGAGTGATAGGCGACGAGTTCAGTGCAGCCACGCACGGCACTCCTGGGCGAGGTAGAAGACTGAAGACGCTGTCTCTTGTCTGATTCACCTTTTCGGTCCTAGCGATCCTGTGGATAGACTTGCAAACGGCGCGGGTGAGCGGGTCACGCTGCCAGCCCGCACTAACCCGCACGGCGCTGCTCCAAAGCCCGTCACGAGCGATACAGCAAAGGGCGCCACAAGTATAAGCCCAGCGTAAAGAAGCAAGCCCAAGATACATAGTTGCGCTAGTGCATTCCTCCGGCCCACGAGGGTCCACGGGTTCGGCTCTGTTCGCAGATGCAACCCAAGCGCGTCATATTGTTCTGTGTCCCCCGCGCCGGCTGCCGGTGGGCCACGGCGCCATCCGTCGACCGTACCTTGAGTGGGCCCATCCTCTGACGGGTCAACACTCGCAGTGCACACCACACCACACCGCAGCCGCGTCTCGTCCCTGTCTCTCCAGGACGTCCGATCTCCGTATCACCCACCCGACGTCCCGACCCAAGCCGAGACAGCGGAGAGAGAGAGAGAAACCGCCGGGCCTGCGCGGAGGAAGCGGCCGGAGCGCGGGGCCAAGTAGGATCGATCATCGATGCGCACGGCCCACGATCCGGCGAGAGTTTTCGCTCTACCGCTACGGCACCCACCCGGCGGCGGCTGTCCTCTCCTCCCTCATCAGGCGTGCAGGTGGGTTCGGTGACGGCGAGGGGGACGACCGTACCTTGTGATTGCGAGTAAGGATGAAAACGGACCGGATACAAACGGATATCGCTGATATTGTATTTGTTTTCATATTTCTGTTCGGATTCGAATTCGAATACGAATATTATCAGAAATATCGGATAAGATACGATTAGATATCGACATCATAAATATACTGATTTTAGTATTCGGATACGGATACGGATACGGTATCGGATGTTAATCTTCAGACTCGGATATAGACAGGTCTAAACTCTTCTAAACGAATTCGGACGGACGGTCGAATAAATATCCGTCTCGTTTTTATCCCTAATTGCGAGGCCGGGTGACGGCGACGCGGAGGCAGCCCCGTCCGTCCGTATCCCTCCACCGTGTGTTGGTACGTACGTACGTACCTGTGGCGCGCTGGCGCGTACCAGCGCCAATCGAGAGGACGGACTGGCCTCACCATTTATTTATGCCTTGCTGTGTTGGGTTCCTTTCCTCTCCTGCGGGACTGTCCGGTACGGTGGCGCGGGGAGGCGCGGTTGCCCTGGAAATGAATTGGAACAACGAAGCGAATCATAATGCAATCAGTCGTAGACGTCCTTGGGTCTTTGCATTAGCCGTGCATGACATGCATCATGCATGCTACCACACCAACATACATGCATGGACAAGAAAATTATTGATCGAGAGCCTCCCCATTCATGCATGCAAATCTCTGTCGTGCCTCATGCATATTGCAAGCATGGCCACACTAGTGGATTGTTGATGAACGAGAGACAAAACAAGCGCCGCGAACGAATGTAATGTTGCTGTCCTAATTAAACCAGTCAATCAATCAATTTTAATTTAAAAATAGCTAGCTTGTTCGCACGGTCGATTTCATTTCGTCGTGTTAAATAAGAAGACTGCATGCATCAGACACCAGAGAGTGAGATATGATTCGTGATAAATACATCCATCCACCAAGCACTCGGCCAAATGAATTCAGTCGATATGCACAGGATGTGAGAGCAAGAACATTTAAGAGGGGCTATGAATTGGAGTAAATGGAAACCAGAAATATCTATTCAATGTAGAGTATCTTCCTCACCAGCAACGACTCGCTCGCTCTCCGGGCCGGGGTTTTTTTTTTCTTGGCCTGGCTCGCTCGCTCGCTCGCTCTAGCTCCCTGCCCTGCCCTCTCTTCAGAAGTTTTTAATACTCTTGCTACGTGCAGCGTGGCATCATGTAGATTTGAAGAGTGTGTATGAATGAAGGGCCTTGAAGAAAAGGACTGTAGGCTACTGATGAACTGCCAGCATAAAATGGGGAACCAGCACTGGTTTTGTTGTTTCACAATCGACATAACTACCAGTATCACACCACCAGTACTGGCTAGCTACATCTGTTCAATTCATGTGTCACTTGCCAACGAGCACGGTTATTAAATTTGGAGTCTATTTAAAATAAAATAAAAAACTCTTAAAAAGGCATATGCAATGAGATAGGGGCCGAGGAGTATTAAATAAACACACATCACTAGTAGTAGTATTACGTTTTTATAGGACGACCCTCTTTTCTGGTAAAAATGAGCTTTCTCCCACCTGAGGCCAGCAGATCGAACAAATAATTAAGCAATCCCGGCTTCCATATCTATCAATTCATGAACACCGGCCACCTCCGGAAATGAAAACTTGAAAAGGACATTCAAACACTTGAATACTCCATGAATTTACCTGCCTGCCGGCCGCATGCACGTCGGAGTATCATATAATTCATATCAATGCATATGATGATTACTCCTTTTTTTATTATTTTGAAACCAATTAAGCCAGCAGAGCTTGTCATGCCGTACGTACGTGTAGTATTTATGCATGCAAACCCGTTCAAAGTCAATGCACATCACATCCGTCTTCACCTCCGATGTTTCAGTGTCACTCCTAGCTTAGCTAGCTAGTAGTAGTAGGGGGGCGTCATAAAAGAGGCTGATTCTACTACTACTCCTGGAGCATGGCCACTAGGAAGAGTCGTCAATCCGGCACGCCTCCCCATGGGGAGCAAAGCGAGAAGCAGGTGCATGCCTCCGGCTTAGGAAACAGACTCCCAAGAAAGATGGTCAAGCGAGCGATCAAACTCGTTTAAACTCATGTGTTAAGCGCATCGATCGTGATCGTACGTAGTACGTGTGCGCACATGTTTTTTTTCCCCTAATGGTCTAGGCCCGAGATTTCAGAATCTTAGGGTACACGTTGGAACGAAGCACCTGAATTCTGCATGCATTCGTGGGTTGGTGCAGCACCCGGCGACGTTTGGGCCTTGAAACTGGTGGCTGGCCCTGCTGCTGGCTTGACGAACAGTCAGCATGCTCTACTACTAGCTGCCATGCACGCGTGCAGTGATAGGAGAGGAGTACACCGTCACCGTGCGCCAAATGGGGGCGTGCATGAGGCCATGGAAGCGCCAACATGCCGGCCGGCTCGCATGCATGCTGCCCTTCCTTTCCTTGTATGGGGATGGGATGGATGGATCCTGGATCCAAGCCCAGCCGGCCGGCCCAATCCCATATGTACTCCTAGTACGTACTAGTAGTCCGTAGAAGGAAGTCTTGAGTTCAGTCTTTTGGTTTTCGATCCCGATACCATTATCGCATTTGGGAATCCACCAACGATTTAATGCCGCTTTCCAGGGCTGCGTTTGCGTTGCAGTACAGCGCCGGATCGATCTGGGCGAAGGCAGAATCCGGCCCGTTTGTGAATCCGCCCAATAAGGCAAGGTGCAGGAAATGGAAACTGGCGCTCAATCGCTGCTTAATTGATGTTTTTTTATATATATAATTAATATGTGACATTATTAATGATCTGCGAGAATAAATAGTATCTTCAAATGATCCAGGTGAAAGAAATTAAATAATGGATCTCAGTATGTAGGATTGGATATCAGCTGGCCAGTTCATCACAACAGTAAATTTACTTGCTGGAGGTTCAAATCAGTAAATTATTGATTATGGCAGTGGCCAGCGGGTACGTAATTGCTGTTTTCAGGGTGTCTTGGATTTATTAATTTTGACTCCACGTACGTGCCCTGCAAAAATATTTTTTCTGCAGACAATTTCTGGTGACGGAGGACCCTGGAACTGCACGTCAGCACTAGTATATCAGCATCATATAGGACTACTCTACTCCCATACAGTATGTGGAGGCAACACACAAAGCTGACAGTTGGGCTAATAAGCCTAAGAGCCGTAGCCAGCACAAAAATACTATTGCTCCTTCCTACTATACCAGTACAGTGAAGCACCATACGCAACTGGAATCGTACTTGCCCTGCTCGCGGGTGTGGCAGGAAAAGTCAACAGGCCCGACCCGTTTGGGCCTTAAATGGCTCCAGCTGTTCCCACCCAAACCCAAGAAAGCAGCAGTAGGCCCGGCCTCGAACCGAGGTGGTGGGGCCCTTTTAAATACTCCTCCGGCTCTTAATTCGCATCGGTTATTACTCCGCCCCGCCTACCGCTCCTCCTCCCCGACGCGCAAAGCGCAGCGCTGAGCAACGCAAACCCACACCGAGGGAGCGAGAGGCGAGATGGGGGGAAGGGGAAGGGGAAGGGCTGAAAGGAATTAATGGCGCCAGCCCAGGAGGAACAACAAGCGGAGGCCTGCTGATCGATACCACTGCTTCTCTTCATTTCTTCCTTTCCTTCTTCCCCGAGAGAAAGAGAGCGCCTCCCTTCAACCCCCTCCTGAGCTGTAGTGTGTGTGCTGCTTCGTCAGGACCAGCGAGATTACTGCTGCGTACTACCACCACTGCTATTTCCTGCGTACATACAGTGTACGTAGCAGCGAGGCTATCTATCTATCTATCTATATAGCGCCTCGGAGGAGGAGCTTAGACCTAGACCTCGTGGTAGTGGTACTAGTACTAGTACTAGTACAGCCGTCCGCTACTCCACTAGCTCGCCCCTCTTGCCAAGTCGTCCAAGCAAGCAGGCAGCGCTCCCGCCGGCCCGGTTTGCGCTCGAAGCAAGCAAGCGGCCGCCCGAGGCGAGGCGAGGCGTGCGCGCGCCGCGATGGACTTCGGCGACGACGTCATGGACGTCGGCGGCTCCGACGCCCAGCGCCGCAAGAAGAGATACCACCGCCACACCCCGCGCCAGATTCAGCAGCTCGAGGCGTACGTGCACACCGGTCGGCCAGCCCGTGCCGGATTAATTTCCCTCCCTTTTCCATCTTCTGGTTAGCTGTACGTGTCTGTTTGTTTTGGATGCTTTTGCTCAAAACTCAAATGGCTGCGCCCGCAGGATGTTCAAGGAGTGCCCGCACCCGGACGAGAACCAGCGGATGCAGCTGAGCAGGGAGCTGGGGCTGGAGCCCCGCCAGATCAAGTTCTGGTTCCAGAACCGCCGCACGCAGATGAAGGTATACTTGATGCCATTGTTACCTTCTATGTTCCTTGGCCGTGGCATCCTTTTTCACGTTTCTTCCATCAATCTCCGTTGCTGGTGTTGGTCCTTGTTAATTTGAGATGACGGCCATTAAATTCCGGTGTCGAATGATTGTTTGGCCGCTGGATGTGGGCGTGTACTGCAGGCGCAGCACGAGCGGCAGGACAACTGCTTCCTCCGCGCGGAGAACGACAAGATCCGGTGCGAGAACATCGCCATGCGGGAGGCGCTCCGCAACGTCATCTGCCCCACCTGCGGCGGCCCACCCGTCGCCGACGACTACTTCGACGAGCAGAAGCTGCGCATGGAGAACGCGCGGCTCAAGGATGAGGCAAGCCGCTTCCCCGTGTTTTTTTTTATCGCGCTCGCTCTCTCGTTTTCACACGGCGACGACCGATCGACGTGGCACGCGTTTCATGTCACGTCAAATGTCATGTGCAGCTTGACCGGGTGTCCAGCCTGACGTCCAAGTACCTGGGCCGCCCCATCACGCAGCTGCCGCCGGTGTCCATGTCATCGTCTCTGGACCTGTCCGTGGGCGGGCTCGGCAGCCCGGTGGCGGCGCTGGGCCCGTCGCTGGACCTCGACCTCCTCAGCGGCGGCTCCTCGGGGTACCCCCCGTCGTCGTTCCACCTCCCGATGACAGTGTCGGAGATGGAGCGGCCCATGATGGCCGAGATGGCGACGCGCGCCATGGACGAGTTCATCCGGATGGCGCAGGCCGGCGAGCACCTGTGGGTCAAGACGGCGGGCGGCGGCCGCGAGGTGCTCAACGTCGACACGTACGACAGCATCTTCGCCAAGCCCGGGGGCTCGACGTTCCGCGGCCCCGACGTGCACGTCGAGGGCTCTCGCGACTCCGGCCTCGTCTTCATGAGCGCCATCGGCCTCGTCGACATGTTCATGGACTCGGTAACTTTTTTATTATTATTTTCTGCTCCGGGCCTCCGGCCTCCTGTACTTATTAACAGCTGCTGATCGAGAATCATTATTAGTAGTATCTTGAATTATTACGGCACCTACCACGTCGTAAGCGTGACGTGCACCGCCTTCATTGTTCGATCTCGCATGCAGAACAAGTGGGCGGAGTTCTTCCCTTCCTTCGTGTCCAAGGCGCGCACGATCGACGTCCTCGTGAACGGCATGGCCGGGCGGAGCGAGTCTTTGGTTCTGGTAGGGCAGTTGATCCATCCCTTAATTAGTTGTGTCATGTCACGTTCGCCTGCGCGCCTTGATCTCACTCTTCGTGCATGCAGATGTACGAGGAGCTGCACGTGATGTCGCCGGTCGTCCCGACGCGCGAGTTCTGCTTCCTCCGCTACTGCCGGCAGATCGAGCACGGGCTGTGGGCGATCGCCGACATCTCCGTGGACATGCAGCAGCGCGACGCAAGGTTCGGCGCGCCGCCGTCGCGCTCGTGCCGCCTCCCGTCGGGCTGCCTCATCGCCGATATGGCGGACGGCTCCTCCAAGGTACGTACTGTGGGTATCTCTGCATTCTGCCTTGCCATTGCCATTCATGTGCGTTGCCGCTGCACGTGCGCGTAGTATGGTACGGAGTCGTGGCTCGCGTGACATTTTCGTGAGCGTACATGTATATATATATGATTCTTCATTCATCAATCAGGTGACCTGGGTGGAGCACATGGAGATCGAGGACAGGGTTCCTATCCACCTGCTGTACCGCGACCTCATCCTCAGCGGCGCCGCGTTCGGGGCGCACCGGTGGCTCGCCGCGCTGCAGAGGGCGTGCGAGCGGTGCGCGTGCCTCGCCACGGCTGGCATGCCGCACCGGGACATTGCATCCGCAGGAGGTGGCGTTTGTTATGTTTCTGATGCTGAATTGGCCGGCATGCATTGCCCTGTGTGTGAATCTCATCACTCATCCAAAGCTTCTACGTACATACTTGCAAAACGCATGCAGTGACGCCGGAAGGGAAGCGGAGCATGATGAAGCTGTCGCAGCGGATGGTGAGCAGCTTCTGCGCGAGCCTGAGCGCGTCGCAGCTCCACCGGTGGACGACGCTGTCGGGGCCCAACGACGTGGGCGTCCGCGTCATGGTGCACCGCAGCACGGAGCCGGGGCAGCCCAGCGGCGTGGTGCTCAGCGCGGCCACGTCCATCTGGCTGCCCGTCCCGTGCGACCGGGTGTTCGCCTTCGTCCGCGACGAGCACACGCGCTCCCAGGTCCGCTGCCCGCCCGCGCTCTAGACCCGGGGTCGGTGCCACCACGCTCACGTCTCCTGCTCCTTCTTTGCTTTTTTTTTTTTGCTTGCAGTGGGACGTGCTGTCGCACGGCAACCCGGTGCAGGAGGTGTCGCGCATCCCCAACGGCTCCCACCCGGGAAACTGCGTCTCCTTGCTCAGAGTAAGCATCGTCGCATGCATTATATATATTCTGACTGAATTTGCTACTACTGGCTAACTAGCTAGTGCCGTGCACTAGTACGTGTCTACGAATGGCATCCGCGGATGCACGTGTTTTATATATGTGGTGTACGTACGTTAGTTACTCGATCCATTGAGTATTAAAAACTAGTAATAATTAACGTGGCTGATGAGATCCATTGCACATGTGTGTGTAGGGCCTGAACGCGAGCCAGAACAGCATGCTGATCCTGCAGGAGAGCTGCACCGACGCGTCGGGGTCGCTGGTGGTGTACGCGCCGATCGACATCCCAGCGGCCAACGTGGTGATGAGCGGCGAGGACCCGTCGGCGATCCCGCTGCTGCCGTCCGGCTTCAACATCCTGCCCGACGGGCGGCCCGGCGCGTCGTCGTCGAGCGCTGCCGCCGCCGGGTCGCTGGTGACGGTGGCGTTCCAGATCCTGGTGAGCAGCCTGCCGTCGTCGAAGCTGAACGCCGAGTCGGTGGCCACGGTCAACAGCCTCATCAGCACCACTGTGGAGCAAATTAAGGCGGCCTTGAATTGCGCCAGCCATTGATGGAGCCCTTCCGACCGATGGATCCATGGAATTGATGCGTGCGTGCATGCATGCAAGGGTCTCCTCTCGTCGCTCGCCCCCGGCCGGCTGCCTGCCGCTTGCCCTGCTGCTGCTGGCTGGCTGGCTGCTGCGAGGAGTGAATTCCCTTCAAGGCGTTGGTTCGCGACGGAGTTTTTGGGTTGGTTGGGGGGGCTTGAATGCTGCCCATTCAAGGAGGCGGGGCTGCTGCCATGGTGTCGCCCGCTTGGGGTTCACCTGCCGCTGTTGCTGCGCCGTCCGATCACCCATGCATGATCATTATTCAACTCTCTCTCTCTCTCTCTCTTTCTCTCTCTCTCTCTCTCTCTGCCACTCATGCGTGCATGATAACTTTTCCTCTTGCTCTAGGTGCCCCGTCCCTTTTACAGGATTTGAAGCTTGCTTGCTCGCGAGGGCTTTGCATGAAACGGAGGAGTCAAGAACGCACCATGCTCGTCACATTCCTCTTGCTGCCGTCACGCTCGGTTGTTAATTAATTCCATTCCCTCTTTTGTGCCTCCCTCTCTCTCTCTCCCCATAGTTTTTTCCCACCCATTTCTGTAGTTTGTAGCAGTTTGCAGCAGAGGATGATGAATGGTTCGGGTATTGACTTCTGTCTAATGGTGTTAAGCCTTCAATGATATCATTTAATTCTCTTCATTTTTTTCAGTAAAGATTATTAAGGCAAACATCACTGTCACTGCTTTGATTGTTCCTTTTCATTCTTTCATCTCTCTTACTGACTGCTTTAGTTCAAGCTTTCGATCATTTGGCTCGTGGAATCTGTGATCTGTCATCATTTGCAGTTATAGTATGAGCTAGCTAGCCCGGTTGTCGATTTGTGAACAGGCTTTTGTGATGTGTGTGCACTACTATAGGCCTCCTCCTGCCAGCGGTACACGTCGTTACACTCTGATGACTGGCTGCCTGTGGTGTACACCTAACACCTCATCAGTCCAATGCATGCATGTAATGTAAAAGTAGTAGGAGTATTATCTGTCCACGACGCGATGCGATGCGATGCAAAATGAGGGTGTAACGTGATGTTCAGGGTGGAGAATTAAGAGGCTGCCTGCAGGACGCAGCAAGCTGTAAGTAGGGGCCGCCATTGAATTGAATTGAATTGAATTGCGACGTTGCGATGCATCCATGCATGCATATGCTCGCGTCGCCTCCGCCCCCTTGCAATTGCTCTCTATTAATACGGGTGGTTGCCACTTCAGCTAGCCTGCAGCGGAGGGCGACGAGATGAGCCACTGAGCCAGCAGCCCCAGCCGTACTGTGTACTCCAGCTAGCGTTCCCCACAGCCACGCACTTGCTTGTTGCAGCCCGGCCCCATCGATATGTTACAGTGGTTTTGCTGCTTTCTGCACCTTGCAGAGGTAAAACTCGGAAGACTGATCAATGTCGTACGTCCCGGCCGACTCCAGTTCATCTCTACTGGAGATTCCCTTCAGATACGTAGATGAAACTAAAAAGACACGAGTGGCTCCCTCTGACGCGCCCATGCATCGATCAGCGCGTGGGTACGTGGACGTGGAGCGCGTCGCTCTCCATCGGCTTCATTTCAGGCGGGGCCATGCAAACGCGCACGCGCCTTGGGTTTACTTATTTGCCAACATGTGTAAGCACGGCGGCGATGCTCCGGCTCCGGTATTGAATGCATGGCGCAATCAATTTGCCATGCTGTTGCGAAAGCAGCAGCTAGCGAGCGTCGTCGTCGACCGATCGAGCAGCAGAGAGCAGAGAGCGCCCTATAGCTAGCTAAGAGCAAGTATTATAGTACAACCCACTAGTCGATTGGTTGTAAGGTTCCTTATAGACTTCTCTCATTTCACTCATACAATAGTGCACTCTACTTCATTAATACATGACTCACATATCTATCTCATAGAGTTTCTTAGTTCATGTACCTAAGCTAGTTGTAAGCTTACAGCCCACCTCTCCTCTCTCTTCTTCACCTCAGCATTCAGCCTTCTTGTAGCCCACCATAATACTTGCTCTAATTTGTCATTATCGATCCCATATTTTCGGCGTCCGGGAGCTGGAACCGTTGTTGCCTAGCTCCTCTTCATCAATGCCGCCGGGCCTCCTGGCCTGTGTATGCGTGTTCTCCGTCCCAGCTAGCCCAGGCATCGCGGCTCATTCATTTTGCAACATGCGATGAGGGGCACGCCCCCGCCCCCATCGTCTCGCTCGTCTGTCGCCGTACATATCCCCCTGGTCCTGCTCATCACTAGTGCTATAGATGCATGCTGGCCTGACCTCCGTTGACGCCAAATGATCGATGTGTCGCAACGGAAGTGTTGCCGCAGGCCTCGCGCTGCTTCCCTGTATGCAACCGTACGTGGATGGCAACTCGTACTGCTCCTAAAGCCCAAGAACACATGAATGAATGATGCTACTTTTTTTTTGACTCCAATAAAACGATCGGTAGATTCGCTCGCGCGCGTGGTTTAAAAACTAGACTAGATACATAGGCCTAAAGTTGGGTTTGGGCTGAACTCGATGTCAGTTCCTCCACAATACGCTATTGGGCCCGGCCCATTGAAGGCCGAAAGAAGCTAAACTGCTCGGTTCGTGTACGTCTTTGCTCTTTGCTCATTTGATTGATGATAAAGTCTGAACTCTGAACGGATTCGTGTGCCGATCACTCATAGTTGGCCATTGATGATGGCGACATGGCGTGGATGATGGATGGATCATGATGCTGCACTTAAAGTGGCGCTGCGCATTTTTTGCCCCAATCAGTTTGACCGGAAATGGAGTACCAAGGCCAGGCTTTCTGCCCGCACCTGGGTGGCACGCAGTTTATTGTACACACGAAAGCGACTTGTATTCAGAACCTGATCTGCAGATGCCGTTTCCCGTTTGGATACTTCATAAATCATAATGCCCTTTTGGGCCGTCAACTGGATGATGAGGCGTTGCAGGGTTCTACTATGGCTATGATAAACGAAAATGGCAAAAACAGATCCCCTTGGCGCAACCCCTAGCCTGTTTAATATTCCTACCTGTTGAGTGTTGACCATCGGCAAGGATTCGTGGAGAGGACGTGGCTAGGAATAGGATAGAAGAAATCCAGTCTCTCTCTACTTCAAGGTAAACCCCAAGGCCAGATGTTGTAAAAAAAAAAAAACCAAGGCCAGAGAACTTGTAGCGAGAATTGCCAACTGATGGTGTCGAACGTTGGCGAAAAAACTGATCGTGTCCGAAGCCTTTAAAATATCTAGCTGGATAAACAGGACTTGTTTGGGGGTTGCTCTCGAGTTCAGAGTTCAGACCAGCTATGAATAAATTTGCAGGGTCATAACACAGCCACTGCCATTGCATGCAGTGTAATGGCATGTCCGAACAGTGAAGGCGACAGCTGAAGAAACTCAATGATTAAGCCTGCTTCTTTGGAGGGCAGAGGAGGAAAAGAAAAAAAAAACAGACAGCCTTTCAGGCTTTCAGTTTCAGCTACCCCCTTGACAGGAAGCTAGTAGCTGGTTTGGACCCATCCAACGCAATCTGCAAGTAATGATCATGCTACATGCCAAGAAATGTAGGAGTACATGCAAGCTAGTAATGTACGTTAAAGATGAGCAACGGGCCAGCCCGGGCTTGGCCCGGTCCGTACGGATACGGGCCATAATGGCCCGTGTGCCGCTGGGCCGTGCCTGCTCGCCAGCCCAGGCCCGGTCCGTGGGCCGAAATACGGGTCATGCTAGCCCGTTGAGCACGGGGCCCAAGAATCATCGGGCCAGCCCGTAGCCCGGTCGCCGCTGCGAGGGAGTAGCGAGGCTGTCACCAGCGCCGTCGCGAGCGAGCAAGGATGGGGCTGCTGGAGGCGGGGGAAGTCGGGGAAGAGGTAGACTGTTGGTGTTGGGGCTGCCGGCGGCGGGGGAAGTCGGGGAAGAGAGCGGGGGAGAAGGTCGCTGAGGCCGGGAGGGAAGGAGAGGAGCCGACCGAGCCGCCATGGGAGCAAGACGGGAGAGGAGGAAGACGGGGGGAGGAGCCGACCGAGCCAGGGAAGTGGTGGCTGGCGGCCGGGAGAGGAGAACCAAACGAGAAACACAATGAGACCTAGGGTTTACTCTCTCTCTCTCTCTCTATATATAACGAGCCTTTAACCGGGCCTCCCGTTGGAACCGGACCGGGCCGTGCCGCCCGGCGTGCCGAGGGGGCAGCCCAAGTCCGGTCCGCTATGGGCTTCGGGCCAGCCCGGGCACGGTGAGGTACGTGCCGGGCCGTTCTCGGACCGTGCTTTTCAACCGGGCTTCGGACCGGGCCAAAAGGCCGCGGGCTGCATGCTCAACTTTAATGTACGTACATGCAACATGCTGGTCCCAGATGATGACTCAACATGGCTGGATGCATCATACACGTATACAGCAGCGGACAGCCATTAGGTACGTAGTACTACATTTCGGCGTCAATTAAGCATTTAAACTGTGATCCCCGGCCAATAGACATGCAAGCCCCCCTTAACTCTCCCAGCTAAGATCTCGTCAATGGGCATTCAGGGCAGGGCAGGCTTTGCTCGGCCGATGAGCTGCTGCCGTCCCTCCTGTCTGCATGAGTGCTAATGCTAATCTAATCAGCGAGCGAGCTACTCCAGACTCCGGACGGTCCGGTCCACAAGGGCAGAACTGCCATGTGCCTGCGAACGTCGCCAACATGTTGCAGAGAGGACATGCAGTCTGGTCCATTCCTCCAGTCCTACTCCATGAATCCATGATAGGGTTTAAGCTTGCTGGATGTACTGCGACCGCGATTATGGCGCTGCGGCACGGAAAAGTGATTATGGCCGCAGGGCAGACTCCATGGGCTGCAAAGTGATTCGACTATGACCGGTGAATGTCCCTTGCAGGTCGACAAGATCTCAGAACGGAAAAGGGTAAAAAGGTTCGAGTGCCCGGTTGAGGATTCCACCACTCATGCTATTTTGGTTGTTTTTGATACAAGATAAAAACAATATATCATGATTAATAAGTTAGTTTGATAAGTTTAACTGAATAGGGTTTTAATTGTGGTTATCTTAGATAAACCCTAAACCCTAATGACTCTGTGTTTTCGAAAAAGATGAAGTAATTTTCGTTAAAAAAATAGGGTTTTAATTTTGCTCTGGTCCAAGGCCATTTCCTTTCTCAGGGGTTGTAAGTGAGTGAGGAAAGAGGAAATAAGATAGAATAGAAGTGAACTGGAGAAAGTAATTTTGCCCTTAAGGGCACACACTCTCCTAGTATGCATCATTGGATGTGCATCAGGATACGTCCTGATGCATACTAGAAGAGTATGTGCCCTCAAGGACAAAAAAAACTACATACGACTGTAAGATTTTAGTTTTATGTATAGGAATAAATTTTTTTTTGTAAAACAGACAAGTATAGCCAGATTATAAGGCAACTAAATATTATATGACTATATGAGTGCACTAGTTGATTACCTGTAAATTTCATAGAGTCAGTAGTGAGTTAAATTATTAGTCTTACTCGACGATTGGCAACGCCAGTCAGGGACGGGCCAGATGTCGGCGAGCGACCGATTTAGACAGCGCGGGTTTGCCGGAGATGCTGACCCTTCTCTGTCGGCTGTGTTTAGATGCCTCCAAAATCTCAAAACTTTACAAGATTTTCATCACATCGAATTCATATTCTCTGTCACATCAAAATACCGACACATATATGGAGTACTAAATATAGATGAAATAAAAAACTAATTACACAATTTTGTTGTACTTTGCGAGACGAACATTTTAAACCTAATTAATCAATGTTTGCACAATTATTGAAAAAATAAAAATAAAATTGCTACAGTGTAAGGTGACAAGTGCTATAATATTTTTTTCACCACATTTCCATCATCTAAACTCAGCCGACAATAAACTGTTACCATAATGCATCAATCTTCAGAAATAATCATTGGCCATATGCCAGCGCGGGTTTGCCGGAGATCCTGACACTTCTCTGTTCTGAATTTGGACAATAAACTGTTCCATAACGCATCAATCTTCAGAAGGATCATGCGGTGAAAACTATAAGTCATGCAGACACTACACATAAAACCATATTTGATGGATGTTTTCTTTTCTTTTTTCTTTTTTAAAAAAATCCCAATCATGTATACCATCCATCTCCTACCATCTTCCTATCATATCTCTGTGTATCTTGTTTCAACAAACAATAAAAGCATTGTCATGGATTAAAAAAAGAAATTGTCGATCAATAAATAAAAGATCTAAAATTTAAATTTCTAAGAGAGTCAATGAACTAGAAAAGGGTAGCTTCAACTTAGAAACTATGAGTTATGTAGACACTACTCATAAAATCATATGATCAATAGATAGTATCCACTAGAATATTATTATTGATCGTGCTACTTCAAGTTATAATCAATAATAACTGGAAGACAATTAATAAAAAAGGAGGATGGTGCTAGAAATATGTTTCTGCAGTATTTTTCTTGGGAAAAAGTCCGCTTTTCGTCCCTCAACTTTTGGGGAAGTCCGTTTTTCGTCCCTCAACTTCAAAACCAGACACATGTGGTCCCTCATCTACCAAATCCATGCATATGACACCCATAGATGATATGCACTCTGGTTTTGCCATGCTGTAAAATAGGCATATTAATATCCGATGTACTTACTAATGTGTCCCGTTCATTTTTCTACCATTTTCATTCAAGTAACAACAGTTGACATAATTCCAAATAGATAACAGTTGACATAATTCCAAATAGATAAGGCTAGATGTTTGGCATGACATAAAGGAATGGCAGCGTTACATACAGATAGTTTGGCATACATAAAAGGTAATTAACAACCATACTTAAGTTTTGCATACATAATTTTCATATGTGGCAAACGGCCAGGCACATAAACACATCACAACCTATCACTTTTCCATGGAGGAATCATCATGAGTGGAGCAGTTCCAAATCTCTTTGGAATAGGTTTAGACTTTGCCTGTTCTTGAGCTGACACATGAGAAGATGCAGTCCCACTAGTTACTTGTACATGCACACTGCAATTAATATTGGACTTCGACACACTTGCTTGCAGGTTCATTGTAGCTGACCCAGAAGGGATTGTTGAAATCCTAGCATGCGCACTTGATTTGTTGGTGTTTTGTGAGTTTGTTACCTTTGCCTGCAAAGTTAATTTAAATTTTGAATACAAGTTAAAAAATTGAGATAATTCGTTGAGATGTAGGAAAACATACCTTTTTCCTAGAGCTTATGTTGCTCTGTTGTGTACTAGAGAGCCCAAGAATAGCATTTGGGTTACTTGGTACATGTGGGATGGATCCTGTACCTGAATGAGATTTTGGGTTACCTGGTACATGTGGGATGCATCTTGTATCTGAATGAGATCCGGCTGGTTGTGAGTTACCTACTCCCTGTGAGTTCACTGATGCGTGTGAGTTGCCTCCTACCTGTGATCTTCTTCTTGAAATCCTTAATTTTTTTATATATCTGAGTTGCTTCATCATCATCACCTGAACTACATGAGTCTCCAGGCATATACTCACTGTCGGTGTCAGACTTTTCATCTCCATTTGGCTCACTTTCATTCTCTGTCTCTCTAGGACTACTATAAAATTGTTTGACAAGGACAACTTGCTTATCTACTTCTTTACTTTCACTTTTCCTTACAACCAAAGGTAGCAGATCCTCATCTATGTCATCATCCTTTGAATTATCTTCCATCTCTTCCTCGTAGCCGCTGCTTTCATATGTTGCATCCTGCTCACCTACAGGAACTATCTCATGCTTTTCAAGATACACATCTGCAACACCACCCTCTTCAATGCAATTAGACATGTACTGGCAGACTTGGTCATCAACCAAAGCTCTCAGGCCTGTCCTCATATCTCTCCTAGAAAATAGCCAATGCAACATCGTGCCTTCTTTGACATCGCAATGGTCACGGAGATGACCAAGAACTTCAGGGAGTGACAACTTGTCTCGGTCTATATAAGACATAGCTTGAGTACCTCCAACATGAAACAGATTATTGCTATTCCTCAAGAACTCCCCATTAAAAATGAAAACGTACAGGGAGGACAAAAAAAAATTCCATTACCAACCACTTAAAGCCTACATCCAAAACATACACGCTATGAGGTACTAATAAAATATGTCCATAAAAAACATTGATGCTTAAAATATGACTACCAGTGCAACATAAAGAGCTCTCTGTTGACATTAAAATATGACGAACACTAAAAAAGCCTGAAGGTTAGATGTATCAATTACGAGTTACTTAAGTACACTAACTCCAAGAGAATCAACCATCCCGAAACAAAAACAAATAAAAATGTACAAGATCATCGTGCCTCAGCACTTACCAGGTGGAGTCGATCTGACCCAGCGTTAGATGAATTAAACTCGACAACCAGTAAGTGGACACACAAGTCCTTGATGTGGCGTCCAAAGCTGTAGTCATACGTGCCGCGCAAGCCTTCGCTTCGGCGACCGGCCGCCGCGGTAACCAGTCGCGATGTCCGCCGTCGTGCCGCCCGAGATAGGGTTCTGATTTGAGTTCCGATTTGGGAGAGTTGATTTCTTTTTTTTTAAACGGACAACCAGATCTTGGTGACGGGTAGAGCGGGTGCGTTTGGTTCGTTGGCAAGCTCAGCCTGGCTCGCACCCCACGTGCAGGCCCGCTTCAGCCAGGCTACGTTGATGCACGTGCTGCTTGTTTGCTTGACTGGTTGAGCAGAGCCTGGCCACTTGCAGCATTTGTTCGGTTAGCTGTTTGCACACACTTGAATAGACTGGCTCTCTCAGGAACGAACCACGAGACGTGTGTTCACGCGCCCGCGCGAGCCAGGCTGAGGAGAAACGGAAATGAGATTCGTTTCTCCCGAGCCAGGCCCGGTGGCACTCCTTGCATGCGGCGAGCCAAGCTCCGAGGCTGCTCCAGCCAACCAAACGCGACGAGTCTGCACTCCACGAGCCAAGTTTGCTGAGAGTCGGAACCAAACGCGCCCTAATAACACATGGGCCCAGCCCGACGTGGCGCGGCAAAAACCAGAGTGCATATCATCTACGGTGTCACGTGCACGGATTTGGTAGATGAGGGACCATCTGTGTTTGGTTTTCTAGTTTTTTTTGCGAACCGTTTTGTTTTCTAGTTGAGGGACGAAAAATGGACTTCCCAGAGAGTTGAGGGACGAAAAGTGGACTTTTTCCTTTTCTTGGCCACCCCTCTATCTATCTAATTTTGGCCCAGGTTATTTCACAGCTCATTGTACGGCTCTCCACTGCATCTAAGGTCGGCCCATATATACATGAAGTAAAAAGAAGCCCATATACCAAAGACGTACGCTCATACACAGAATCGCGGGCTCCACCAGCCCACCTCGTCAGTCGCCGACTCGCCGCAGCATCATCGCTCACAGCTCGCACCCGCATGGAGCCCTCGCCGGAGCCTTCGCCGCCGGTCACCACGGCCACCTTCCCCGCTGCTGGCGAAGGACACGAGACATACCCGCCCACGGTGTCATCTTCTCTATTCCCACTTTTCCCCCTCTCCGCCTCCACCTCCTCCGCTCCCACCGCCGAATCCCAGTGGATTTCAAACCCTAGCTTCTCCTTCGATGCCTCCTCCCTGAACATCCCGGCAACCACCTCCTCGTCGCTCCCGCCACCGCTGAGCCCTTCGTCTGATGAGGACACGCCTCTGCAGCCCGCCCCTGCGAAATACGAGCTGGTGCCTTCGTCGCCGTCCTCCGACGAGGAGAGAGGGTCGCGGAGGAAGGAGAGTAGGAGGAGGAAACGGAAGCGCGATAAGGAGCGCTATGATGGGGAAGCGGCGTCGCGGAAGACTGGGTCTCGTGCCTGGGCTGGGTCGGAGACGAAGCCAGTCAAGGATTACTATGTCGACGCGAAGGGCGACCATGATAACCTGGCTTTTGGATCCCTTTACAGGTCTGATCGTGAACTATTTAATGCACTTCCAATTGCTGTTCTTTAGCAAATCTATGGTGCTGAATTCATGTTTAATAATTTTGCTGCGCTGTTAGTTTGCTGAAGTTATTTATGTCACATGACGACGTGTGCAGAGATTTTAGTGTGAATGCAAAGGTCTCAGCATCAGTATTATTTCAAAACGTCGCACTAAGTAGACCTTCCCTAGACTAACCAAGTTGCCTGAAGTCCGGTCTATTTGTTTGTGCATGAGATTCGGAAATGTTCTACACTATAATCCCAGAATGATGATTTTGAATCCCCTGCTAAATGCAGGGTTGGACTAGCATTTTGAATATATACTGTACGCGTTAACCATGGTTCATTCTATGCAACCTTTGCACATCCCATACTTGTATTTGATACATCTAGAATAATCTAATATCAGACTATTTCAAAGGCTAGTGAATCAACATTATAATTTCATGCACCATGTCTTCATCGTTGGTATCACTACAGCATGTTTATATGAAGTAATTGAGCTTGAAATTGTAGCACAGAACAATATAACACGAATACTGTCAACTCTGTTTAAATCACTCCCTCGAAGCAAATACTTGACGTTTTACCGTTTTGGGCAATGGCACAGACTCTATACATAGCTTTGACCACTATTTTCTATTAGAGTATAAATGAACTTGTAAAAACGTATGATTTCATAAGAATGTACTTTTCAAGGCAAATTGACACATGATCTTCAAAGTTTTGGAAAAGATACTTTTAAAAAATTGACTCAAACCTTGTCCAAAACATCGAGTATGTCAGTATGTGCAAACCAGAGGGAGTACTGCAACAATTGATTTGATCAACCTTAACACTACTGTATAGTTAGCTATTGTCTTCTATAGATGTCAGAAAATAGCACAAATTTAGCTACTGTCATTTCTGGTTTTTTATATAGACCTTGTACTTTCTATCTCCATCTGATGCACTGGATTCTCATCCCTAGTCTGTTTTAACTTTTAACTCAAAGTAGGAGTCACAATCTCCAAAATCACCATACCATTGAACCCCCTTTGGTTGAGCAATATGCATTGGCATAGTTGGAATTGTTAGCACCAATGAGGGCAAGTGTATAATATAAATTCCAATTAAAGCTTGTAATATTTGGACTATCACCAAGCTACAAAAGTTTGTGTATTCATTTCATGGCCTGGTTAGAATATCATTACTTACCTATGACTAATAACTATTACCAGATCTTAAATCTTCTGTTTTAGCACATCTTGACATGCTGTTCACTGAAGTCTAACACCTCAAGGACATCTGCAGAATGGATGTTGCACGCTACAGATCCCAGAACATGCTGGAGGCACTTGGTTTAAATCGTTTGAGGTTTGGTTCATCACATATTGATTTGGATTCAGACATGGATGGAATGGATAACAAAGTTAGAGCTGGAGGCCGTTACTATTCAGCAAAAAATGCAGTTTTTGAAAGAAATAAGGGTTTCAAACATCTGAAAATATTAAAGGGAAACCCCTCTGTAATGCTCGCTGAAGATTTTGTCCCCTTTGATCCACAATCACTTCCTGTGAAAAGCACAGCTGCGGAACAGGAGCTAGAGGAATCTTGGGAAGATGAAATACTTCGCCGGACTAGGGAATTCAATAAGATGTCTCGTGAACGTCCTCATGATGAAAAAGTTTGGCTGGCCTTTGCTGAATTTCAGGTATCATGAATTTGTATGGTTTTATTTATGATGTTTTCTGCAAGAAGCTATGCTTATTCTTCCTTAGTGCTACATTTTCAGTTATTTTGCTCATTTCATTCTGGGACGAACAGTTTGTTCTTAGAAATGAAATTCTACAATTTTGACTCACCACTAGAGTTTTGTTTCAGTCATTAGTTCACACTTCTGTTCTGTAATTTCCTTTGCCGCTGAACTACAGGACAAAGTTGCTAGTACTCAGCCACAAAAGGCTGTTCGTTTACAAACTACTGAAAGGAAAATTAGCATATTGGAGAAGGCTGTGGAGCTTAATCCAGATAGTGAGGAATTATTGCTTTGCCTTCTGAAGTCATATGGCAAGAGGGACAGCACTGATACTCTATTGGCTAGATGGGAGCAAATACTTACAAAGCACCCAGATAGCTGTAAGTTGTGGAAACAGTATCTGCTTCTGTGCCAAGGGGAATTCTCCAGATTCAAAGTTTCTGAAATTCGGAAGTCCTATGTGTATTCTGTACAAGCTCTATCTGCAGCTTGCACCAAGCTATGTAGGCAGGTTTAACTTCAATGTTTCTCTGTAATTAGTTCTTCTGTTTCCCATACTCCTATCAACTATGAAACATTGCTAATGGTTTCTCTCTTTTTTTGTACACAGGATAATGAAAGCATGGATTCCAAATCTTCTTCCTTAGTTCAGCTAGAAGTGGGGTTAGTGGATATATTTGTTAATCTGTGCCGATTTGAGTGGCAGACAGGACATCGGGAATTAGCAACTGGGCTATTTCAGGCACAAATGGAGTTTAGTTTATTTTCCCCTCCTCTGTATCTAACGACAAGCAGTAAGCAAAGGCTCTTTGAACACTTCTGGAACAGTGGTGGCGCCAGAATAGGGGAAGATGGAGCTCTTGGATGGTCTGAATGGTTAGCAAAAGATGAGGAGAGTAGACAAAAGTTGTCTATGCAAGAAAATTCACATGAGACTGAAACCGGAGGCTGGAGTGGTTGGTTTGATCCTTCTTTGGGTAATACTGATGCAAATGATTTGCCAAACAAATCACTGGAACCATCATTGAACGATGGAAATGATGCCGAAGATCTTGATGCTGAGGACTCACCCGCACAAGATGATGTGGAATCCTTGCTGAAAAAGCTTGGTATCGATGTAGATGCAGAGTCCAATAGTGAAGTTAAAGACGCAGAGACCTGGAGTAGATGGGCCTCGATGGAGTTGTCACGGGACAATGAGCAATGGATGCCTCTTCATGAAAAAACGGGTAATTGGAGTTTGTCTCAATTATGATTAGATTTTTTTGTTTGAAGTTAACTTGATGCTAACACTGGATGTTACTTTATAAAAATAGGATCAATTCATTCTGGTGATGCTCCATCTGGGGAAGACAATGACCAGCTTTCCAGAGTAATTTTGTTTGAGGATGTATCTGAGTTCCTGTTTTCGCTATCTTCAGAGGAGGCCCGCTTTTCTCTGATATGCCAATTTATTGATTTTTATGGTGGTAAAATCTCAAGATGGTATTCTTCTTACTTTATTGCTTATGTAAGCTATATGACATCTGTTTCACACAACAGAAACTAGTCAAGACATTCTTTCACTGGAGTTATGTTCAAACACAAAGTTAATATATCGTATCAGTGACTCTTTTTTTCCCATAGCATAGTGCATATGTCATGCATGTAGTTCAGTTTTTGTTGTCAAAATCCATTCCTTGTACGTTACAAACCATGGAGACATGCTTTCAATCATTTTTTATTGTCAGCCTATATGTGCAAAAGGAATTGAACTTGCCATTTACCAATATGGTGGGAGGCTTATGAGCCCGGAGCCCCCACCACCCTGGTATGGGTCGTCGTTGAATTGGAATTGGATGCTTTTATTCTTAAATTAACCCAGTTCCTTTTACTTACTTTCGTTTTTAGTTCACGGTCCTAAAAATTCATAGAATGTAATGGTATCCCTAGTTGCTTAGATATGATAATATATTATCTAATATTTGGAGCTATTTGTTGGTCCCTAGTAATTATTTTGTTCATGTCATGTGCTGGAGCATTGGTTATATAAATTTGGAAAATGGCACAATATTGTGTTTACTTCTGTTTGTTTTAACTCTTTGCAAACATTTGTCAATCTAAAGTAAGTGACATATAGAGCCAAGTCAACAACTGTGTATGCATTTTTTCCTCAGTTATCAACTTTGATATTATTATTGGTCAGTGAATTGACCACAAATTCTTAAATTCCAGGACATCCACAAACAGTCCTAGTTGGCTCGATAGAATTTTGAGTTTAGAGATGATAACAAATGACATCCTGGAAGATCTAAGTGATGTATCTGACGTTGTAAACAAGAACCAAAGTTCATATAGTTATAAATTGGAATCATTACTGGGAAGCATGCATGACCTTTCACAAAGGCCGGGCCTTATGAAGTTCCTCAGAAATGCGATACTGCTTCTGCTTGGTGTTTTCCCTCGTAATCATGTTTTGGAGGAAGCTGTTCTTGTTACTACCCAAATGTTTACTCCTCAAGAGAACTCTTCCTCTACTCAAGCTAATGCATCACGGGCTTTGGCCAAAAGTATGTTGAAGAAAGACAGACAGGTACAATTTGTTCTTTTTTTTCTTGCATTGCTTTGTTGAGGAGTGTAACATGCTAAAACTCAAGTGGTAGTGCCTAGTTGTGTGGTTAGCTAGCTACAGAAGACATTAAGATGTTTGTCATTTTTCGACCAGCTTATTCATTTGTTTGGTTTATCATTTGGTAGTATTAAGTGTAATCTGCATCGTTGATATCATGCACTTTTGGAACTAAAAATAAGCAATGCACTTAGAGATTTGTGATAGAATTTCATCCTCCATCTTCTTTAAAATTTAACTGTACTAATAATTTCTGAAAAGAGAACTTGCACTCACCCAGTAAAAACTGACCAACATATTTGATTGGGATTATTTCACATCAAGCCAGTAATGGATGATTGGTGTAAAAGTTTTTACCATAATTGTTTGATTGGCAGGATTTTTTGCTTTGTGGGATATATGGACGAACTGAGGCAATGAATGGGAACACTGAACAAGCAAGGAAGATATTTGACACAGCACTGTTATCAACTGAAGCAACTACTGAGGTAAAACTATGAACTATTATATCTATTTTTAATGAAGCTCACATGATTACTTCCAATTATCCTTTACTGAATTTGCAGTTGTAATGTGCAACGCTGCTGGTTCATCAGAGTTTGTTTCTTGAATGCATGTTTACAAGCATGGGTTCTTGTTGTTAATTGTTATGGTTTTCTTGTTTTGTCAGGGTAACAACCGAGTGCTCAGATAAGAACATTATGGCTCCTTTCAGTCCAAAATAGATGTTGCTTTAGGAATTTTGTTTTGATTTGTGAATTGATGCCATTCTAGATTTACACAGTAACCTTTTTTTACACCAAAAAACGTTTATTGGTAGTATTGTAGAGTTCATTGCTAGTTATATTATATCTGGAGATGGTTATACACTTAACATGGGCAAGCTTTATCTAAAATACTAAATCACTAGCTCATTCGTTGTTTTCTTTTATAGAGCTAACAGATAATTTTGACTGGAGACAAAGTAGCTTTAAGTATCTTGATAAAAGTGTATTGTCTGCTCTCTTGAATAGCCCTCAGTTCAAATAAATAGATTACTTCAGTTTTTTCATAAAGTCGAACTTATCTAACTTTGACCAAGTTTTTAGAAAAAATATATTACCATCTACAAATTCATATAAATGCACTATCAAGACATTTCATGGATAAATTAATGAAGCTAATTTGATATTTTAGATGTATTATTATTTCTATAAACTTGGTGAAAGTTAAAGAAGTTTTGTCTTAGGACAAAACAGAAGTGACCTATAATTTGGATCGGAGGAGTAAATCTCTTTAAGGAGGTAATGCTGTTGGCAAATGGTCAGCTATATCAGACACTGTTATTTTGGTTACAGATGCCACTAGTTTCATGGTGAATTCCTTTTATTTCAAGTAGAATAATTTTATTTGTACTAATTGTACCTTAATCTCATTTATGATTGATGGTCATTGCCTTTGCTGGGCAGGATCTTAGGAAGAAGGTTCCGATCCTTTATCTTTGGTACGCTGAGATGGAGATAACAGTGTCCGCTTCAAGAAACAACTCTGACTCAATGCATCGGGCAGTTTACATCCTATCCTGCTTAGGGAGCAATCTAAAATATTCCCCTTTCGTTGGCCCTATTTCAAGGCTTCAAGTCTTGAAGGCTCGCCAAGGGTTTAAAGAGCAGATTAGAAGCTTACAATCTGCATTTTCCTCTGGTGGTATAAAAGAAGAATCAGTTGCTCTGATTTGCTCAGCTTCTTTGTTTGAAAGCATGACAACAGGCTGTTCCTCGGGGCTTGAAGTGATAGAGGAGACCTTCCCAGTTGCACTTTCAGGTCTGGCATCCTTCTCATTTTCTTATTGTTAGATTTTAGTGGCATTATTTTAAGCTTCTATTTGGCTATTGTACGTGACTACATAATTTTTTTTATCTGCATCAACCAAGTTTATTCCCTCTTGTACTGGTTTGACAGCCAGAGTCAGGACTCAGTTGTTGCACTGTAGCCAGTTATATTTATGCAAATTCTATATTGTTGTGCTGTGCTATTCGTTTAGAGTCTGATAATTTCTGTTTTTATTATTTTTCACCTTTACACCCTTTAATTTTTCGGTTGCTTCACAATGTCTGTGAACTACAAATTTGTTCTCTTTTGCCAAATTTTTCAATTGGTAAATGCTCTTATATTAATTGTATATCTGTTTGGTTCAGAGAGCAGTCATAACTTGGAGTGTGAGGATTTGTGGGTGTACTACATCAAACTGCTTCAGAAAAATCTTAACCGATTGAGTTTATCAAGGGTCTGGCCAAATGTATCACAAGGAGTGCACAAATATCCCTACAATCCAAAATCATATTCAGCCATGTTAACCCTGAGCTATCTTTACAGTGTATCCAACAATCTCCGTCTCACACTCGATAAATGTAGACAAAGGTGAATTTTCCACCTTTTTCCATTTTAATTCTCTTCATATCCGAGTTCCAAGTTCATTTCCGAATGCATATTGTTCTCTTTCTTTCTTTTTTGAAGAAACCTCATCATTACTTGCCTCATATTTCCACTTTCAGAAAGTTTTTCTTTCGGAAACAATACTATTGCAAATAAAGGTGAACGTGATCCTCCTTTGCACGATTTTTTTTATGTCTAAGTTCCAACTTCTTCTCTATTCAGCTTTCATTAATGCATGACCTTGTTTTCTGTATGTAGTTTTCATGGGTGATACATGCATTTTCTTCCACTAAATATCTTGAAGCCTATTTATTGTTGTATACCTCCCTTTTGACTTTGTTACTTTTATTTGAATGCAACAGGGACCCTTCCGTAATCACTTTGCTCTTTGCTTTGTCCTTTGAATGGAGTAAAGCCGGAACTGACAATAGGATACACAGCCTCTTTGAGAGAGCTCTAGCTGATGATAAGTTGCAGAAGTCTGTTCTATTGTGGCGCTGTTATCTAGCCTATGAGGCAGAAATAGCCTGCAACTCTTCTGCAGCACGGCGTGTGTTCTTCAGAGCTATACATGCCTGTCCATGGTATGATACTGACATGTAGCATTCTAATTCGATATTGGTGTGATTTTATGTCTGCCTTCCAGCCTTCTCCTAAATATTGTTATGTAGTCGATTGAATAAAAACGAAATTATTTTATTGTTATGATTGTTATGGCATTTGATGTACAATTTCTCCTGATACTGGACCATGAAAAGTTGACCTTATTAGAGGATGATATTTCCTTTTTCAGCTGTTGATATCCACTCAAGTGCTTCTCTTTCAATAAAGTTCCTGTATAAGAAAAAAATGCAGTCACTATAACTTTATGTTGTCACAATAGCTGAACAGCTTATGAACTGTTTGCTAGGGACATCTTGCAGCTTTTGCATTCCTTCTCATGTGATTTGTAAAAAAAGTTTTGAGGACACCAAGTGCATTTTAGTTTCATCCTGTTTATAAATGCTTTAGGCAGCTGTCATTATCTGATATTGACTATTCCTTTATCTGTATTTTTTGTTATGGCCATATCTGAATGATAATTGGGTCCTTCTGTGGTTGCTCATTTTAGTTTCTACTGTCTATTTCTTATCAATTGTAACACTAAATTTTTTCAGGTCTAAAAGATTATGGCTTGATGGTTTCCAAAAGTTGGGCTCAATTTGACATTGAAGGAGTTATCAGATCTCCAGGAAGTGATGCGTGACAAAGAACTAAACATCCGCACTGACATCTATGAGATACTCCTAGAAGACGAAACAGATACATGATTCTGTATTAATCTGGTTTGTATGAAGATCCCGGAACTGCCTTGCATGACATGCTCTGTAGTTACAAGTTTCCAAAGTTTCAGGAATGCTTGGTTCTGCATTGCTGTTTTGTGGCCTGTAAGCATCGAACTCTGAAGTCAGGTCACTCAGGAACCTGCTGTCTATCATCAACTAAGGGATGGGAAGTACAATGGGCATGCCTTTGGATTGACACCTTGCCAAATATGACCATGTTTTACTATTTGTTCTTTCAAGATGGACCTTGTTGGTTGCCGCTCTTGGCATTTCATTTGATCCATTATTGGTATAATAGAAGGGGCTTCAGTGGGACCTTTAACTGCATGATAAGATCAATGTTAAAAAGGCCTATTGCAATTTTTTGTGAGGAAACCATGCCACGATGAGTGTATGGAAGACTGTAACAAAACTGAAACATCAAAAGCAGCATATATTTTTGTTTAACTATCAGTAAAACAACTGCAGCCAGGCAAGCATTCATGCTAAATATAATGCTATCTGAAGCAGGCATGTTTTTCTAGTTTCTTTGTTCTACATTTATTTTCTCATGGTTCTTCTGGTGAAACAGGTTGACTGTCCAAACAAGAGGCTTCGAGTTCGAGTGTGTAGCTTCACCTGGTGTTTTGTTGAAGGTAGAAGGGGGACAAATTCCTGCACTGCACCTACACTGGCAGTCTGGCACGCTGCAGTAGACATTTACTGTGGTTTGTTTCTGCAAGATCCTCGAATTTAATCACTGGAGAGACTGCTATAGCAGCTATACTGGTCGGGAGCAAACAAATAAGAGAAGTGGCAACACATATAGAGGATGAGTATTATTGGTGGCTGTCTGTGTTCTGTTTGTGCATACTGTATTAGGGTATTGGCATTGGCTGTTCAGTTCATGAGCTGCTGTAGATCATTCTCATCCTGTGTTGCCTGTTGCCCCTAGTAATGTGATGAGCACCAAATGGTAATGTAGTATGATTTACTAAGGCCTTGTTTGATGTGCATGCATCTAGCTCAAATCACATGGATTGGAGTGGATTGAAGTGTATATTAGTTCAAATACACTCCAACACATGTGGTTTGAGGAAGATACATGTATTTCCAAACAAGGCCTAAGTAGGAAAGGTGTGTGGAAATACAGTTCCTGCAAATTTGGTTCCTGACACGACGGGCTGTTGAGACACCAAGCTCGGAGACGCAGGCAGTGGGGGTTTTAAGCTAGAGAAGGCAGAAGAAGCCTGCATTGAAAACCCGAGGGTGTAATTACATCCGCAGCTACTAATCTACCATGATTACCCTGAACAGCAGGCAGGGCAACTTTAAAAGACAAAAAGAAAGAAAGGAAATGGTTTGAATCCATCAGCCTCTTGTTCTGATGATGGTTATGGTGCCGTTTCCTCCGGTCCTGATCTTGGTCAGGCTAACGACTGCCTTGCCGGACAGGCCCAGGCCGTGAGCCGACACGGCGGGGCCGCACGCGAACGGGCCGACGGGGTGCCGAACTGGTCTTGCCGGTCTCTTGAGGATTCTCTGGTTGACGTCGTCCAGCGTCGTCATGCGGCCGTTGTCTAACCCCAGCGGCTTCACGACTGCAAACGGGTACAACACTCCGACGCCTCTCTTCTTCTCCTTGTCCTTCTCCTCCTCCGCTGAAACATATTCGAAAGCATGCATTTTTTTTTCTTAATAACGAACGTAAAGAAACACAGTACTATAATAATAACAAGTAACAGGATTCCATAAGCTTTGTTCTGGCTGCAGCAGGAGTTAGAGCATAATGTAAGCCAGCTGAAGTGAAAGCCAAACTATAGTGCTGAGAGAGTTTCGAATACACCGAAGCCTGCGCATACGTTCAAAATATTGCCATGTTTGCAGCTACTGCAACTGCTGCTCTGTAGTACTCCTCGCCCCCAGTGCCTGTCAGGTGTCAGCACAGCAGTAGTCCCGTCCCAGCAGTGCACACATGCGCGGGCGAGCAATAAATGGCTCCTCACCGCTCATCTACCCAACCCAACCCACCTGACAGTAACGAGGGGCAGGCAGAGGCGGGCGCCGTCGTGGCAGCCGCAGCCGCAGCCGCACGGGAAGGACGCTCGCGGCCGCAGAAGTCGACGGCGGGACGCGAGCGATCGTCGCGACGCGCTGCAGCGTGGGGCGCCCCCGCGGCCGCGGCCGCCTTTTGCAGCTGCAGGTGCAGGGGAGCAGCAGCGGCTCGCACGGTGGCGGGGAAGCGAGGAGGGGGGACTACCGCGGTTGCCTGTCCCTCCTCCTCCTCCTCTCCGCCCTGCGCCGCTGCGGCTGGCACTGACACCTGCACCTGCGCGCTGGGGCCCTCCTCCTCCTCCTGCTGCTGCTCCTCCCTGCCCGATGCACCTGCCCCGTCCTCGTCCTCTCCTGCACGTCCGAGCTTATTACTAGTTTCATGTTCAACTGTTTGTATGGAAGCCTGAAGGCATCGACTATTGCTAACACTGGATTCAACTGTTTGTACTAACACCTTCCCTACGCAAGCAATTAAATAGAGGAGGAGAGTGCTCTGCATCAGCAGCAGCAGGCCAGTGAATCCAGTGGGCTAATTGGCGATCAGCTGACCAGCATCAGCTCAGAACTGACAAGAACAAGTACCACCAGTTAAACCACTTGTCTGTAGCTGTTGTTGCCTACTCCTACTGTACTCCCATTGTCTGCTTCCCCCTGCTAGCTCTGCTTGCAGTAACAAACAATGGCTAATTTAACATGGAGTAGGACTGTAGGAGCACGTCACGCACTATACGTAGCCAACAGTGTTTAAGTGAAGGCAGAGCAAAGCCGGTAGGTACAGTAGTGTGGCGCGCGATGTGCGGCGTACGTATTGGCCGGAAAGGACGTGCCGAACAGATCACCGGCGTATTGAAGAGAAGAGGACGTGTCGAACGGATCACCTGAGACAAAACTGCAGCGTACTATCTCCGCCTCCGGGTCCGGGGTCGTCGTCGTCGTGGTGTTCAAATCATGGCGGAAATCTGCTCCTCCTCCTCCCTCGGCGCTAGAATCCCAGAAGCCCTGCAAGCCGAGAACAAACGGACAAGTAAGCGTAGAACGGTAGAAAAGAAGAGAAGAAGACGACGACAAGGCCACTGCCCTGCCCCGCTCTCTGTCTCTCACTCTCTCTGCGTGCGTGCGTGCGATGCATGCATGCTTATCGTTTAGCGGGCGAGACGGCGAGGCTCACAGCTTTTCGCTTCTCGTTTGGTGAATCGATATCGACAATGGCTAGAGTAGCAATGTGAATTATACTAAAAAAAAAGTAGCAGTCTGAATCAGAAGGACTTGCGCGCATTGCACATTTGCATCGTTTTAATTAGCAGACAGACTGACTACTATTGGGAGCAAAATTAAATAAAGAACACTAATATCCACACCATTGCGATTTTCTATTTTTTAAGTACTGGTATGTACGACTTACCGCAAGAAGGCACTGAAGGTCCTCGCTGACGGCGGTCGCCGGACGCCGAGGGGTCGTCGTCGTCGTTTCCGCCGCCGCCTCCATCCGCAGCCGCTTGCTGGGACGACGCTCGCTCCAGTGAGCTACGGCGTCGTGCAGCAGGTAGCCACTGGACGCCTCCGACGACGCTGGCGACTGCACACCTGCTGCAGGCAGCACGAAGCCGGAAGCCCGGCTACATACTTCAGCTCAGTACTCCGCCGCTACTCATCTCTAGTTCTCTACTATGCCTATGTCCTAGCTAGTAGCAGCAGCAGTAGCGCAGGAGTAGCAGCGAGAGCTAGCATGCCATGTATGCATGCGTGTCTCTCTCAGATCAGCTGAGCTGATGATGAGCACTTACGCGTCGCCGGGAAGACGGCCGGCTCTGCTTGCACGGCGGCGGCCGCGGCACCTCCAGCGGCTCCAGCTCCAGCTCCTCCGAGAGTGTAGTGATGAGTGTGAAGCAGCAGCTCCGAGTCCCAGTCGTCCCAGCTCCAGTCCAAGCAATCCAGCGGAGGCAACACGCAACAGTCGTAGGAGCAGGTGTCTAGGGCCATGGCGTGTTGTTGGCAGTGTAACCGGGGCCAGCTGAGATGGCTTGTCATGGATGGTATGGCTTCCTGCTGCGGGGAGGGAGAGGGCGTGTCCTCTAGCCCTCTTAAATATGAGGCCCGGCTTGTGTTCAAAAAATAAGAGGCCCGGCCCTTTTGGCGGAGCACCAAAAGCTGTGTCAAATTGGGTGGATGGAAATGTGAGGAGTCCTCTTTTTTTTTTTTCTTCTCACGAGCCTCCTCAACTAGCAAGCAAGCAATGCAACGCAGCAAACCAGTCAATGGAAAAGAACCAGTAAACAAGTAAAGAAAAGGGGTAGTAGCAACAAAAGAGGAAAGGGCCAAAAGTTGCGGTTGCCGGGGCTTGTCACTGCGTAGACCTTTCTCGTGATTCGTTATGTTTGATTGCTCTGCTTCCTTCCCATCGCCATCGGAGAATGTTTGCTATAACATGCATCAATCAAGTATCAAAATGGACCAAAACACAACACTAATGGTGAATCACCTAGGGCAGAGGGGCCATCATACACTAAGCTCCCCCTCCCCATGATAAATAAACCCAATCAAGAGATATGTCCCTACTCCATAACTTGCTCATAGATGAAACTATGTACTCCCTCTGTTCCATATACATTATATGACATTTTAGAATCTCTTTGAAACCAACATAAAAAGTTAAAACCAAAAGATCCCAATACCCCTCAAGAAATAAAGATGTGATGTATTGAGAAGAGAAAAAGTCACATCGAGTACATTGGAAAGCAAGAATGATAACTATTTTGGGATACGTACAATTTGAATGTTGTCAGGTATTTTGTGATAGAGGGAATATGTTATAAACATTGGTCATGACTCATGAGTAGCACTGCACATATACAACATGTTTCAAAAGGAGAGGGGGGTTAATACTCCTTTATAATAAATTATATGAAATTTTATTTTTTTTAAGATATATAGTTTTTCTATTTACTTAGAAATAAAATATGTCTAGCTAGATACGAGTACATAGTTTAAATAATATATGTAGAAAAAAATAAAATATTTTATAATTTAGACCGAACCAGTTACCATATAAATGAACATGGTAGTACTTGCCTAGGATAATCATTCTGTTATTGTTGCCTAGTAGTAGCACGTACACTAGCACTAGTTGTCAAGAAATACTGAAAAAAAGTTTAGTATAGTAAAAAATTAAGTATGAGGACGTGTTATGTTTTGTTGGCAAGGGTAAAAGAAAAGTTGCTACGAACTAGTGGCGTGCACTGCTACGTAGTACTCCTAACTTGCTAGTGGGCTAGTACGTGCCTGTTGATGATTTTTTGTTGGTATCCTTGTGCCACAGCAGACGGGGACAGCAGCAGCAGCAGTAGTAAGCGGTAGCTTTAGCATGCTTTCATGAGAAATCTTTTTTTTTACCCAAAACATTTTCGTTTCCTGTTGTCTCTATCTCTCTTTTTCAGTTTTCACTGTTGGCGTCTGCCATAGGACTAGGAGTATGTGTATTACTGCGACCTTTTGTAGAACAGTGGAGCTTATCTAGCCCCATGTACTTGTTACACCAACACGTAGAACTCTGGTAGCCCAATGTGTGGGGCTTGCCTCCACGAATCACCAATAATGGCCAAAGGACTACTGGTACGTGCACAGCAGTGGCAGTGGCAGTTGCAGTTGCAGTGCAGTGCGTGAGAGCTGCTCGGATCATAGAGACAGTAGTGGTCTCCTGTACCACCAGACCATCATTGCTTTGAAAACTATTGATTGCTGATCTATACGTAGAGTACATATATATGGCTAACTTCAAACTTTGTTTTGTATGAATACGAGAAAATAACCAAGGAACAACGGGTTTGATTGTATGAATCTCAGCTCTCACTTCATTGTATTCTGAACTTCTTTGTGGAAAGCATATGCATATCCTGTAGAGTATACTGTACTACCAAAAAAACTACTAGCATTGATTTCCTTGCCTGATGACCCATCCTAAGTTTTGTAAATCCCGAAGAACTAAAGTTGCTCATCATCCAATCCAAGCAAACATCTCCCGATGTAGTACAGTACTCCGTATGTATGTATCTTGCATCGAGAGGAGAGATACATGCATGCAGAGTCGCGCAGATTGATCGAGAAAGAAAGCATGGTCCACAAAAGCGAGATCAAACTGACCTGGAACAGAAATGAGCTCCCTAAAGGGAGTCAAGAAAGGCAGCCAACTAGTACTTAGCACTGACATGTATGAGTATCCGTCTTTTTTGTGCGTGTAAACCCATGAGTTTAGAGACAAGTTTAAGTTGGGCGTGACCTCTTATCTTTTTCGATACAGTGCCCCAGTACGGAACAGTACAGTACTGCTAGCTTCTCGTCTTACTTGCTTGTCGATCCATTCTTTTCTGCGAGCGGTCAATGCAAAAGCAAGGTAAAAATTGCCACTCCGATCGATCCTTGCATTGGGAGCTGCTTCGTTCCACTCGCATTCATGTCATGGGCGATCGATGACGCTGCTGTAGCTGCTGGCTGCTGCTACTTGCAATTGCATTGCAGCGCCATTGGTAGGTACCATCTACATACCTTTGTGCATACTGCAAGAATGGCAATTGCCCTGTATCTCTCTAACTTTCTCCCATGCATGTTGCCCATTGCATCTTGAGGAAACATTTTTTTAGGGAAACCACCTAGCAAGTCTGTGAATGGTTACTCATTTGATCTACGCGCATATTGCAGGGGCTATGGCCGTCATATTTGTGAGTGAGTGTGGCCTCCTATGGTTCTACTATGTGAAGAAGGAAGGGATGGCCATAGCGCGGCACGGAAAGGCATTCTTCGGCCCTGTGTTGACGCCAATGATTCACGCACTTACTACAGTTGGTGAGTGATCCGTTGCCACAAGCAACCTTGGTTATTACTACTAGAGTAGTACTACGTGTCCTCCTACCATAAATTGGAATGCGCCTAGGTTAATTTCTTCCAAGTTAACCTTTTCTAAACTTTTGCTAACTGATCATCATCCATATTTAAAACTTTATTTAGCTAGGTTGCCATTATTAGTATATCCATTATTCATTGTTAACACTGCATTTGTAATTGTAGCTCTTTTTTAAGAGAATGCAATCTTGCTTATAGGCACGGTTAGTTATTAAAGTTTAAAAAACTTGACTTCATAAAAACTTTGACGATAAGCTTACATTTGTGACTATATGAAGTGTTTGGTGATAGTACCATCTACAAGATACTGCCCCAAATGTAAATGCCCCTTTTTGTGATGTTGGACAAACCAACTCCCATGTATACAAGATTCATTCGGTATGGAATCGCCTCTGACAAGAGTCCTCTTTGAAAATTAAAAATACCGCTGGAAATTAATGTTTTTTTTGTGATACCTAAAAAAGGGACTTGCTAAATTTCAGGTGTCTGAAATTTAGTTTTCTTTCAGGCGACAGTAATTGCACATATTTTGTACTATAATTGCAGTTTTCGTTTGTTACAATTTTTGTAGACATAATCTGCAATTTTTAGTTCCGATAATAAAAAACCAAACAACAACCTACAAAATCTGATATGTGTTGACACAAAAATAATTTAACAATTTACAATTATTTCTATAGTTAGACAAGGACAAAAATTTGATATGTTGTAATACAAAGACAAATAACAAATCACAAAAGTGATAATTTACTTATACTAATTAGTAGTAAAGGGTGGTGACTGAAATTATCTTAAAATTCAGGCACTTGTAATACAGGAGAAGTGCCTAAAAAAAGGGTAACTCTTACTAAAGATAATTTAGCAAAGAGAAACTGGCAAGAAAGTATCAGATGTTGTTTCTGTAACTCTACTGAAACCATTCAACATTTGTTTTTCAAGTGCCAATTTGCGAGCTTTATTTGGAACACTGTGTATATTGCTTTTGGAATTCGACCTCCTACTAGCGTTGTTAATTTATTTGGTTCTTGGCTTTATGGTTTGGACTTAAACTTCGAAAGCAAATCTTATTAGGAGCAGCTGCGCTCTGTTGGGTGATTTGGTTGAATAGGGACGATATAGTGTTTAACAAGGCTAAATCTAATAATTATATGCAGGTAATTTTTAGGGTGATATTTTGGATCCGTCAATGATTCATTCTGCATAAAGAGCAAGAACACTCATCATTCAAAGAAGGTTGTAGGAGATGGAAAACGTTGATTACGTCCGTCTTTGCGAAGTTTGGTTGGAACTTCTCAAACTGTATTGGTGTTTAGTGCTTTTATTTGAACGCATGGCTCACTAGATGAGCTGAACTTAGTTTTTTTCGTTTCAGTGTGTGTGTCTCTTGGCTCTCATTTGTATCTGTCACTTTCAGCTGTGTATCAGTTTTGGATGGTAGAGACTGGAAATTTGTTCTCTTATCTAAAAAAACAAATGATTAAGAAGGAACATATATAATATAATATATAATAACTCACAAATCCTGAGGCGACGCAATGGCTTTGCTTCCAGACTTGAACCGTGAATAGCAGAGGGATGGAGATCGATGTTGTTGCAGTTGCAGACTTGCAGGGCAGGCATAGCATTATGGACCAATTTCACTGCTGTTGGCGACAATGCAATCGATCTTAGGATCTGGTAGCAGCTAGCTAGCCTGGAATTATGGGCGACTTTCACCTTCCGAACGCTAGCTTTTGGCAGCCTAAGCAGAGCAGTCTAGACTACTCGTACTCCCAAGAGCAGTCGAGCGCGCGACTTTCCGAGCGGCAAAGCATGTGCCAGCGCTCTACGCTACGTTACGTCCCGGCCGGCCGAAAGAACAGTGCGCCTAGCGTAGCGGCCGTGTTGTGTTTACCACTGAATTCTCTGTCTGCATTAATAATAAGTACAGTAGTAGTAATACTATACAGTATGAAACGAAAAGCATCGTCGCCGTAACTTCCACAGTGCTAGCAGCTGTTAATTTGCTGTACTTCTACTCTAACTTCCGAGAGGTCCACTAAAGTTTAGGAGGGGGAACCAAACATGATTTAAATATTGTCTCTTACATTGTACTATTACTACCCAAGAAATTAAGGTAGTGGTACGAATCAGAAGAGCAGAACATTCGCTGTCGTAGAACAAATAAACGAACCCTAAACCATTCTCTGTTGTTGATTTTTTTTCCTAAAGGAAACGCGGTGTACTAGCTGCCTGCCTGCATGTGTTTGGCCGCGTAGAGATTGCAGATTCCGCAGCTACAGTAAAGTGCGGCCGATCGAGCTTACTCCCTCCGTCCAAAAAGAAGAAAAAAAGTACGGAGTACAATTGTAAACACGTGTTTATTCAGATTCAAAGCTAGAATTACATTTTTTTATGAGAGAGAGTAAGTAACAGCGGGCTGCTAGCTCCGGAAGCTCGACACTTGTCTCTGTTGCCTACTGGAACCAACCAACTTTCCGCGGGAGTTCTACTGTTGCTGTCGCGAAACCTACAGCCAGAATTGAGCGGGCCGGGCTGCACGCGCCGCATTGAAATGAAACCAGAGGCGCATGCAGCAGTGCAGGCGTGTACTGCTACTGTAACATGGATCGGCATTCGGCAGATGAGATCGACAGTAGCCGGCTCGCTGGCTGGCCATCGGCAGATCGACAGCGTAGGTCGCCGTAGGGTCTGTCTGGTGGGTGCAAATGTACGTGGATGCGCGCTGGCCGCTGCCTGCCTGAGGCTTTTCCACTGAAACAAGCGGTGGAAATTCGTGGTACTGTACCAGTTTGCTGCGGCATTCGTGATTTCACTGCCAGCAGGCGGCCAGGCGCAGCAGACGTGGTGAGAACTGACACTCCCCCTGCCTGCGTGCAGGCCACAGTTACCGTAGCGGAGATGGATGTGTGTCGCTGTTGATGCTGTTCTTAGAGCTATGCGTACTGTAGACAACATCTACTATCTAGGGGGAAAAAAAACAGCAGGATATTCATGACAAATGTTATATGGAGGCCAGGTGTGAATAAGTGTGATCTTATTGTTTCTAAGAGTCGAAATAAAATAATGACACAATCAACAGTCCAAATACTAATAACAAATTAAAGAGGCATGTTCCCTGTTGTAGTGTACCTGTAGGTACATGGAGGCATGGGGCTGTCCTGGCTGGACTGCGTGCGAGATGCATATATAGGGGAAATAAATAAATAAAAAAGCAGATGGCGGCGTCCGAAATGATTCGTTGTCGAAGGATCGATGTGAGCTTTGGGGCCCGGTCTCTTTCGATTTGAACGGCAAGGGCAACCATCCAAATTCCAAAAGAGAACAGCTGCACTGCAGCTCGGGAACGGGAATGGATGGATGATTTGTATTGTATGATCCCTAGGAATCTTCCCGGAGTGGGAGGGTAACTGGTAAAGATACATGAGCAAAGCGCCAAAGCGACAGTCTTGATCAGGGAAGCCTGCAGCTTCGTCTCGGTCTCGGTTTGTGACGGTCTGACGGGTGTCGTGTCGTCCAAGTCTCCCGGCGGAAAGACTCCTCTGCGTGGTCCGCGGCTATGCATTGCATATGGTTTGGGTGCCGGCGTGCCGCCGCGCGCCGGACCACGCGATTTCCAGTCCCGGAGGCCGGAGCGGAGCAGAAAGCTGAGGCCGCACAGGCACGTCCCGAGGATCGGCAGGAGCTGGGGTTTTTTGGAAAGAAACGCACGACGCGGCGCGGGGCACTTCTCCAGCGAGTACCCCGCCGCAGGTCGGACGCGACGCGACGCGACGCGATGGCTACGCACGTACGTGTCGTGTCGGCCCCGATCCATCCCGGCCCGGCACACCCTGTTTCGAATCTTTGGTGCAACGCACCGCACCCGTACCGGAACCGGAGGAGGCAGTCGTTTCCTTCCCTTTTTGTTTTGTCACGCCCGCCGCTCCCGCAGGCCGCAGGCGACGACCGATGGTGGGCCATGAAGCATGAACCCTCCCGGCCCAAACCAACCGACACCACGTACGCGGCTTGGGCTCTCCTCGTACTAACAAGTTACAACTATTTATCTGGAGGTTAACAAGCGCGTTTGGCTTGGAACGATGAACTTTTCCGAGAGCGCATGACTGAGGACAAAATACGCCGAAAAGACTGATGTTGGTCTGTGAGGGTAGCAGACGCGTCCCGATAAAATACGGGACCCAGTTCGAAACACTAAGTAGAGACCTAATATATAATGCAAAAACACGGAAACTATAGCAAATATATTACCTATATTACAAAATATAACAACATAATAAAAATTATAACTGTCATATAACCATCATTTGAAAAGCGATATATACAGAGACTATGCATAAAAGAACAACTAAACAAAATAGGGGCTAGACATGAAATTTACCCAGTGATTTTGGTCGTTTCTGATCTGGGTCTGAATTGTGACTTAGAGCAAGTTTTGTAATACAGCCAGCAGCGGGCTGTATAAATCCTTACAGTCCACCTCTCAGCACATTCATACAATAGTTTTATCTTCTCAATCAATACGTAACCCACATGTCTATTTTACAATATTTCTTGGTTATTGTATCCAAGCTGGCTGTAATGTCAACCCACTTCTATTCTCTCTCCCTCCCTCTCTCCTTTACCTCAGCATTTAGCCTTTTTGTAGCCCATTATAATACTTGCTCTTAGATCTCTTAGGAGGAATAATGGCGAGGGCGGCGGCCAGGAACAGGAAGTCCACCAGGTGCCAGGGAAGGGTTACGGAAGAGTTACGTGAAAAATTAAAATTACAGGCCGGCCGCATTGCAGACTAAAGTCACGATGCCTGACTTGTACTCTAACAGACCAGTTTTTGGGCCAAATAAGATAACCTGGGCTGATTTTTCTAAGTCTAAAACTATTATATATACTTAGTAGATTTGGGGGGGGGGGGGGGGGGGGGGGCGCTGTTCTGTCGCACAGCCCGCACGGGCCCAAGAACGCCCCTGAGGATAGTATGTCCCAGAAAAACTATTAGATATTAACGGGTTTGACCTCGAGAAGGCAGGATGTTACACATTCTTTGTAAAACTATTACTCACTCAGGACCGATTTATCTGGCGCATGAAGCAAAATTCCAGATAGCCACGGCCAGTTGTGCATGCATATTTTTCTCAAACGAAACAGGGCTGGCGCATGCATGGATGAGAGTATGCATGCATGCAAGACTTCTCTACTGGCTGAAATGAAAAATGATCTTACGCTAGATAAATCGGTTTG
This sequence comes from Microstegium vimineum, assembly GCA_022036555.1. NCBI lineage: Eukaryota > Viridiplantae > Streptophyta > Magnoliopsida > Poales > Poaceae > Microstegium > Microstegium vimineum. Next base: position 66,092,382 of record CM039122.1, on the reverse strand, counting down.
GAGGGAATACTCCTTAATAATACACATGCAAAGCATGTGCGCGAAAAAAAATCCCCTTGGTGTTTTGTTTCTAGTAAAAAGTTACCCCCCTCCCCCCCTGCAAGTAGTCCCATTCTACCACACGCGTTGATGCGCGTATATACTACTGTACCTACCTACCACGGCTGATTTGTCGTTGACGGTCCGATGGAACAACAAGGAGTGCCAAATTGATCATTGGTAGTCAAATTGATCACCTCGACTTTCAATTCAATAAATAAATATATACTAGGTGTACCAAACTACTGCTACAGCACCCCAAAACGGTAAACGAGCACGATTTCTGCATTCATTTGCTGAAAAGCCGCCAGCATCTTTTGGAAGCCTGGAACCCTCGCTCCATATGCATGCATGCTGGTGCTCCACATTTGCGTGACCTTGACTCGTTCCAGCCTGCTTTATCATATCAGCTAGCTTCCAGTTCCAGGTGACTGCGATTCTGCATGCATGTTGGCTTAACAATAATCTAATTAATTAAGCTAGCAACCAAATGCAAATAATGTAGCCGCCGCGGCAGTTCCCGGGGAAGATTATTCAAGCCTAGCTAGCTCCTCGGACGTGGACGCGATATATACAGAGACTATGCATAAAAGAACAACTAAACAAAATAGGGGCTAGACATGATGTCGGTACAAAGGTAAGGGGTACCACAAACCCTTCAATAATTTAACGCTTAAACACAACAACCATTTTTTAGATAGGAATCAGCCAACCGCTCAAGTCAGCAAACAAGGGCCCATTACACGAAGGCCCCCTTGCACTGGCGATAGCGACCAGTCGTGGGCCGGCCTGCTTCTGGAAGAATGACGGACCAGGGGTCGAACGAACGACCCCTCCGCCTCCACCTCGACGCCGAATGACGGACCAGGGGTCGAACGAACGACCCCTCCGCCTCCACCTCGACGCCGAATGACGGACCAGGGGTCGAACGAACGACCCCTCCGCCCCTACCTCGACCTCTCCGACTCCGCCTCTACTCTAACGGACGGGAAGCTCGATCAGCCCAACTGCCCCCGGTATAGGTTAAAGAGAATCCGCCTAACGCCATGGGCGTCCACGACCGCAGTCAAATCCATCAACTCTCCGCCATGTCCCGGACCTCCGTCAACTGTGCTGCCGCTGTAACCACGTCGCGAGTACGGACTCCAGAAGCACCCCTCGAGACGTGAACAAGACGGCCCTCGACGACGTCTTTAGGGATACGACAAGGCCACGCGGGGCTCGACCCCTCCCCTCGACCGGGGGCTCGACCCCTACCTCCAACCACTCCGGTATGGGGCCCGTCCCATCCGCCCCGTCCCGCTTCAACTGTGGGACTCGTGCCGGTCTACGGAAGGACGACTCTGCTGTGCCTCGACGTTTAGTCTACTGTTACCATGCCCCGGAGCGCCGGAAGGACGGGAAGGCCATGCCACCACAGTGATCGACGTCCCTTCGCCAACACTATGCCGCGGACACGCCGCCCATGCTACAATAGTTTAGGACCCTGTACCCTCGGGCCTCCCCTTGGTCTATAAAAGGGGACGCCGAGGTAGAAGAAAGGGGGATCCCATACGATCCAACTTTCGGACAACTCCTCTCTTTTTCGGGTGACTCTGGCTCAAACCCACATTCGCTCGGACACTTCGCACTCAGACTCCAGCTTTGATCCTCACACTCCACACACCCCGTTGCTCGGTCGACCCCTCGAGCAACCAACCAACCGCCTAGGATAGCCTTGCTAGCCTTAGGCCACAGCTCACTCTGAGCATCCCCGTGTAAACCAGCTTGTACCCCTCTGTACGAGCACTTCGGTGCAAGATAATACAAGTCATCCTCCCCCGCTGGACGTAGGACCTTCTTTGCCCGAACCAGGATAAATCTTGTGTCCTTGCATCACATCTGGGAGAGGGAGCACGCAATATACAAATTTACTAGCCGGTGGTCTTGACCCCCGGGTCATAACACCGACAGTTGGCGCGCCAGGTAGGGGGGCTTTGCGTGTCGACCAACTCTGAACTACTCTCTCAGATGGATTCCGCGATCCCATCACTTTCATTCGCCACCATCGTCTGGTTCATATCCACAGGCCAGGGCCACTACGTGGTCCTACTCTCAGTTCGTGGCATGGACAGCAGCAGCTCCGGTACGCCGGGGCCAAGGAGGATCAGGCGACGGTCTCTCCGCTTGCGCCTTTGGCCTGCGATCAGGAGAAGGCGCGAGCGACTCCGACGCACTCGTCACCGTGCGGATTCCGAGACGTCGGATGCCGTTTCCCGTCCTCAGCTGGCGACACAGTCCCTCCCCTCGGGGGCCTGTTTGACCCATGCTTGCGGGTCGGGGGCGGGCACCTCTCTGAGCGTGACTTTGGCTCTGCCATATCGTCATCCCAGGGGGTCCTCGTGGCCTCTCCGACACACTCGACCCCGCCACCACCGCGTGACTCGTTTCCATACGGGCTCCACAACGGCGCAAGACTCTATTCTGCCCTCGCAAGATTGCAGATACAGACACGTTGCGGGCCTCCAGGGACCCCCCGCGTGCGACGGTCAACCCCGTCACCACCCCCTCACCAGGCGAGCGCCCGGAGCCAAGACGAGCCTCGACCTGGGGCATGTTGCGGCGACGCCTGGCCGAGGAGTGTAGGGGATCTTTCCCCCACTTCTACCACGGCGACCCCGACTCGGACTCCCCCGATGAGGATTACGATCCCACCCGGGAATGCTTCCACCTCGACGGCCAGGCTGACCCCCAGGACGACGTCGACGACACCGCAGCCACAGATGAAGGAGGGGGGGGGGCAACGCTACGCCAGCACGAGACGCCGAACCCCGAGTCCTGACAAAGCCGATCCACCTCCGGACGTCCAGATCACGCAAGTACGAGAGCTGCTCAGCAAGCTCGAGGAGGGACGCCTACGACTTCAGCAGCTCGAGCACGCCCTCGAGCGAGATCGCGGGCGCCCACAGGGTAGAGGAGCTCGCAAACGGGCCCGGGAGGTCCATCAACAAATCGTCGAGGAGGGGCCAAACGAGCCCCGCGTCTACAACCGCACCCGCCAAAATGTCGTTGCGGCCGCAATGCTGCTTCGCGACATGCCGGCGCCATCGACACCCCAAGCGTGACGCATCAGAAACGAAATCCAGGGGCTTCTCCAAACTGCGGCTGTGCAGCAGGCGGAGAGCTCGGCCTCGAGGCGTCGAGGAGCTGCCTCCGAGCGTCAGGATGTACCCCCTCGACAAAATCGAGAGGTATCCGTCCACCAGGACAAAGCGCCCCAAGGCCAAGTAGAGCGACGACCAGTTCGAGAACGCATCGTCGACGATCGACCACCACGGGAAAACAATCGATGCCGGTACGGCGACGTCGAGGCTCGAGGTTACAGCGCTCACCGAGGGGGCGCTACGACAGCGACAAAGATCGATGTCGATCTCTGGAGCCACCGGGGCCCCGAGTCTTCGGCAGAACCATCCGGCGAACCGCTTTGCCTGTCCGTTTCCGTCCACCCACCAGCCTGGTCAAGTACAACGGCGAAACCAAGCCGGAGCTCTGGCTTGCTGATTTCAGGTTGGCATGTCAGCTGGGAGGAGCCGACAATGACCACGTCATCATTCAGCAACTCCCACTCTTCCTCTCCGACACCGCTCGCAGATGGCTCGAGGAGCTACCCCCAGACTTTATCCAAGACTGGCCCGACCTGGTCAGGATCTTCGAGGGAAACTTCAAGGGCACCTACGAGCGGCCGGACAACTCCTGGGATCTCCGCAGCTGCAAGCAGAAGCCAGGGGAGACCCTCGCGCCTTCACCCGTCGGTTCTCGAGGCAGCGTACCGCGCTAACCCACATCTCCGACCATAAGGTCATCACGGCGTTCATCGCCGGAACAACCTGCAAGGAGTTAGTGCGGGAGCTGGGACGGAACACCCCCAAGACCGCCAACGAGCTCATGGACATCATCGCCAACTACGCAGCTGGCGAGCAAGCCGTTGGCGCGTTCTTCCAGATACCTCCAGACAAGGGGAAGGGCAAGGCGGACGAGCCCGGGGGCTCGGATAACGGGCCCAAGAAGAACAATGGGCCCAGAAGGAACAACAACGGCAACGGCGGCAAGAAGAAGAAAAAGAAGAACCAGCCGGGCCGACGCAACGTCGAGCCCGACATCGAGCCCGAAGTCGAGACCGGTGATCTTGTCGCCGCAGTAGACAAAAAGAAGCCTCGAGGGCCCCCTCCCGACGGGGGCGTCTTCGACAAGATGCTGAAGGAGCCCTGCCCTTATCACATGGGACCGGCCAACCACCGTCTCGAGGACTGTCGCATGCTTAGAAAGCACTTCCACCTTCCCGGCTTCAAGAAAGACGATGGCAAGGAAGACCCACCCTACGACCTCCACGTCAAGGGCGATGGCAAGAAAGGGGGCTTCCCCGAAATTCACGACTGCTACATGATCTACGGGGAACCCTCGACTCGCCTGAGCACGCGCCAATGCAAGAGGGAGCATCGAGAGGTCTTCTCCGTTCGAGCCCAGGCTTCTTGGTACCTCGACTGGTCACACACGCCGATCACCTTCGACCAGGACAACCACCCCGAGCACGTCCCGAACGTAGGGGTCTACCCACTCATCGTCGACCCGATCATACTCAACACCCGCCTCACCAAGGTACTTATGGATGGGGGAAGCAGCCTCAACGTCATCTACGCCGAGACCCTCGACCTCCTAGGGATCCCGAGGACCATGCTCCTGCCCAGCGCGGGGGGATTCCACGGGATCGTTCCAGGGAAGAAGGCACTCCCGATCGGCCGCGTCAAGCTACCCGTTTGTTTCGGCGTCCCTTCGAACTTCCGAAAGGAAGAGCTGACCTTTGAGGTGGTTGCGTTTCGTGGCATCTACCACGCAATCATCGGTCGACCAGGGTACGTCAAGTTTATGGCAATCCCGAACTACGCCTACCTCAAGCTAAAGATGCCAGGGCCTACGGGGATCATCACTGTCGGCACCTCCTACGAGCACGCATACGACTGCGACATCGAGTGCGTGGAAAGCGCCGAAGCTGTCGAAGAGTCGGCCGTCCTCGCGGCCCTCGACGACTTGTCCAGGGAGATCCCCGACCCCAAGCGACACACCGGCAACTTCAAGCCGGCGGAAGACACCAAGACCGTCCCGCTCGACCCCGGCCACGCGGATGGGAAGGTGCTGACGATCAGCGCCACCCTCGAGCCTAAATAGGAAGCCGTGCTCGTCGACTTTCTCCGTGCGAATGCCGACGTGTTTGCATGGAGCCCCTCGGATATGCCGGGCATTCCGAGGGAGGTCGTTGAGCACTCCTTGAACATCCGAGCTGGGTCCAAACCGGTGAAGCAGCGGCTGCGCCATTTCGGCGAGGAGAAGCGTAGGATCATCGGGGAGGAGGTCGATAAGCTTTTGAAAGCCAGATTCATCAAGGAGGTATATCATCCCGAGTGGTTAGCGAATCCCGTACTTGTCAAGAAAAAGAATGGGAAGGATAGGATATGCGTAGACTACACCAGTTTAAATAAAGCATGTCCCAAGGTTCCTTTTCCATTACCACGTATCGATCAAATAGTAGATTCCACTGCGGGATGTGAAACTCTCTGTTTCCTTGACGCGTATTCTGGCTATCACCAAATAAAGATGAAGTAATCCGATCAGCTCGCGACTTCCTTCATCACCCCCTTTGGCATATTTTGCTACCTCACTATGCCCTTCGGCCTGCGAAACGATGGGGCCACGTATCAGTGATGCATGCTCCACGTCTTTGGGAAACACATAGGGCCAACCGTCGAGGCCTACGTCGATGACATCGTGGTCAAGTCCAAAACAGTCGGAAACCTGGTCAAAGATCTCTAGATCGCGTTTGGGTGCCTCCGGGCAAATCGCATAAAACTAAACCCTCAGAAGTGCGTCTTCGGAGTTCCTCGAGGCATGCTCCTAGGGTACATAGTTTCCCAACGCAGGATCGAGGCCAATCCCGAGAAGGTAACCACAATCACAAGGATGGGCCCGATCAACGACCTCAAAGGCGTACAAAGGGTCACGGGGTGCCTCGCCGCGCTCAGCCGGTTCATCTCGAGGCTCGGAGAGAAAGCACTACCCCTTTACCACCTCCTGAAGAAAACGGAACACTTCGCGTGGACCGCCGAGGCCGATGAATCACTCTCGAAACTCAAAGCCTTGCTCACCTCGTCACCTGTCTTGGTACCCCCGAGTCCGGTCGAGCCCCTCTTTCTCTATGTCGCAGCAACTACCCAGGTAGTCAGCGCCGCCGTAGTGGTCGAGAGGGCGGAAGAAGGACACGCACTGCCGGTTCAGAGGCCTGTCTACTTCGTGAGCAAGGTACTTTCCGAGACCAAGACGAGATACCCCCACATCCAGAAGCTGTTGTACGCGATCGTCCTCACTCGGCGCAAGCTCTAGCACTATTTCCTAGGCCACCCGGTTACTGTGGTCTCATCTTTCCCCCTCGGGGAGATAGTCCAGAACCGGGAGGCATCTGGAAGAATTGCCAAGTGGTCGGTCGAGCTCATGGGGGAAACCCTCTCCTACGCCCCTCGGAAGGCCATCAAGTCTCAGGTATTGGCAGATTTCATTGCAGAATGGACCGACACCCAACTACCCCCGACGCAAGTTTAGACTGAGCTCTGGACCATGTACTTCGACAGATCGTTGATGAAGACGGGGGCAGGCGCCGGATTGCTATTCATATCACCCTCAGGGATCCACATGCGCTACATCATCCGTCTCCACTTCCCCGCCTCCAACAACGTAGCCGAGTACGAGGCCCTCGTCAACGGCCTGCGCATCGCCATCGAGCTCGGGGTTCGACGTCTCGATGTGCGGGGGGACTCGCAGTTGGTGATCGACCAAGTGATGAAAGATTCGAGCTGCCACGACCCCAAGATGGAAGCCTACTGCAAGGAGGTCTGAAAGTGTCGGTGTTATGAGCCGGGGGTCAAGACCACCAACGAGTAAATTTGTATATCGCGTGCTCCCTCTCTCAGACGTGATGCAAGATGGACACAAGGTTTATCCTGGTTCGGGCAAAGAAGGCCCTACGTCCAGCGGGGGAGGATGACTTGTATTATCTCGCACCCAAAACGTGCTCGTAGAGGGGGGGGGGTACAAGCTGTGTTACACGGGGTTGCTCAGAGTGAGCTGCGGTCTAAGGCTAGCGGGTTTGCCACCCGAGGGGTCGATCGAGTGGCGGGGTGTGTATGCGTGGAGTGTGAGAGTCTTAACTGAAGTCTCGGAGATTTCAGGATCCAGCCCTTTATTCTACCTCGGTGTCCCCTTTTATAGACCAAGGGGAGGTCCGAGGGTACAGGACCCTAACTGTGGCAGTATGGGTGGCGTGTTCTCGGCACAGTGTTGGTGAAGGGACGATGTTCACTGTGCTGGCATGGTCTTCCCGTCCTTCTGGCGTCCCCGGTCGTGGTGGCAGTAGAAGTCGTCGCGGCACAGCATCCGCAGACGGGCACGAATCCCACGGCTGAAGCGGGACGGGGCGGATGGGACGGCCCCCATACTGGAGTTGTTGGAGAAAGGGGTCGAGCCCCTCGGTCGAGGGGGGGGGGGGTTCGAGCCCCGCGTGGCTCTGTCGTATTCCCGAAGTCGTCGTCGAGGGCCGCACTGTTCACTTTCCGAGGGGTACTGCTGGAGTCCGTACTCGCGTAGTGGTGACAGTGGCGGCACAGTTGACAGGAATTGGGGACTTGACGGGGAGTTGGCGGATTTGACAGCGGACGCGGGCGCCCATGTCGTTAGGTGGTTTCACTTTAACCCATGCCGGGAGTAGTTGGGTTAATCGAGCCTCTCGTCCAGGGGTCGTCCGTTCGACCCCTGGTCCGTCGCTCATCGTCGAGGTAGGGTCGGAGCAGAGACGGGGTCGAAGAGGTCGAGGTAGAGGTCGGGGGGTCGTTCGTTCGACCCCTCGTCCGTCCTTCGTTCGTTGAGGTGGGGGCCGGGGGGTCGTTCGCTCGCCCCCTCGGTCCGTCATTTATCGTCGAGGTAGGAGCCAGGGGGTCGTTCGCTCGCCCCCTCGGTCCATCATTTATCGTCGAGGTAGGAGCCAGGGGGTCGTTCGTTCGACCCTCGGTCCGTCTCTTGACGTCGAGGTGGGGGCCGAGGGGTCGTTCGAACGACCCCTCGTCCGTCATTCGACTTCGAGGTGGGCCGACCTGTGACTTGTCGCCACAGCTGGTGTAGAGGGGGCCCTCGAGTGATGGGCCGTGCCTTACTGAGCAGTGGGCTGGTCCCTGCCTTAAAAATAGTTGCTATGTTTAGCGTTAATTTATCGAAGGGTTTAGGGTACCCGTCACCTTCGTACCCGACAGTAGCCCCCGAGGCCCAGAGGAGTGATTTAGAACTCCTCTGGGGGTTATGATACACGTTTTCTCGGAGGGAGTAAGGATTACCCGGAGGTTTTTTCCTTGGCCTGCAGGGTTTGTGAGAGGTTCGATTCTCCGTGGGGTGCGCGCAAGCGCACCCCGCGGGGGTAGCCCCCGAGGCCCCAGAGGAGTGATTAAGAACTCCTCTGGGGGCTATAATATGTTGTATCGAGGGGTTTTTTAAGGATACCTGGAGGCGTGGCACCCTGTCGAGGGGTCGATTCCATTCCTTTCCCTGAAAAGAGAAGTGTTCGAGGGCGGCTGTCAAACCCTACCGAGGGCCAGCCTTCGCTCCCTCGAGCACAACTGGAGTCAGAGCGCCCCGCCCGAGAGGTCGACTCTGTCTGCCAGGTCACGAGTTTTTCGACCCTCTTTCTTCGAGGGGTGTCGTGCATAGTCGGGCCCTCGAGCCTTCGAATGGCTAGGCCTTCACTACCTCATAGCGTCCTTCCCACGGATCCTTGCGTTCGGATTGTGGGGGTGAAGAGCATCGTGCTATCCTCGTTAGGACGAGCCCGAAGTCCTCGGTGAGCTGTTCTCGGGCATGAGTCCATTAGAAATGGTGCCTAGTACGGGTAAAAATCCGAGTGAGAACACGTGCCCATTCGATAGGGGTCGACTAGTGGCCCGGAGGCGTTCTCATTTTTAAGTAAGCCGTACGGCTTACTAAGCACGATCATGTGGATTACCAAGGTGCCAACCCCATTCGATAGGAGTTGGTGGCTCGATGCCTCCCAGCGGAGGGATCCTTAGGTATTCCTTGGTTATGCCTCGGATATGTCCCAGGGAGCCTCGAGAGTTCGTTCTCGAGCTAGGGGCACGCGCCTGGCCTCCCCGGGACATCCCTGACTCGCGTACTTGAGGGCGGCTGTCGAACTCCGTTCGTGGAGCCAGCCTTCGCTCCCTCAAGATTTGGGGGTGGACCAGAGTCCGTTAATCATGGGTCCTTCTTGACCTCAGGTACTCGAGGGCGGCTGTCGAACCCTAGGTAAGGGCCAGCCTTCGCTCCCTCAAGATTTCACGGATGGTTCGTCACCCGACGCTATCCTCAGGAGGAGGAGTCCTGCCTTGTGGAACGCCGAGGGGGAAGAATGGGTAATTATATTGAACTTGGGGACATACCTGTGTTCTTTGCCCCTCGGGCTGGAGCGCTCGAGGGAGGCTGTCGAACCCCACGAAGGGGCCAGCCTTTGTCCCTTCGAGGCTGGGGAGTGGACCGGAGTTGACGACCCGAGGTCTGCTCCGACCTCGGGTACTCGAGGGGGGCTATCGAGCCCGTTCGTGAGCCGGCCTTTGTCCCCTCGAGATTTTAGGTGTGGACCGAAGTCCTAACCCGAGGTCATTTCTGCCCTCGGGTACTCGAGGGTAGCTGTCGAACCCTCTTTCAAGGGCCAGCTCTCGCTGCCTCAAGATTCCTTACCTCCGAAGATAACGCTTCTGGCCGCGCGCCTTTTTAGGTGAGGTCCGTTCGGCGCAACAGTGGCGGTTGCAGAGCGGAGTGCGCCGCGGAGCCCGACGATGGGACGGAACGCCTTATCCAGGGGAATACGAGGAAGGGGAGTACAGGCGCATTAAATGAAGAGATTCTCTTGCCTGTTTCGCCAGATTCGTCCGTTGGCCTCCCGCGTATAAGTAGCGAAGGTGAGGAGGGGGGTGTTCTTTCCGCACACTTGCCTTCCTTGCCTCCTCGCCTTCGTCTTCCCTGCCTCCTTCTCTCCGCCATTGCCTTAGGCGTCCCGCGAGCCGGAACTCTGCGCAAGCGAGAGAGAGAAAGAGAAGGGAGATAGGGAACGTACCTTGCGCCCCTGAGCCCGAGCGCACCATCATCCTCGATCCCATGGCCAAGTTTAGCCTCGTCGGCCCCGATGACTGGCCCGCGTCCTCGGTGACCGCCTCGCGCCTGATGGGCTTGGTGGAGAGCGGCCTCCTCCGGCCTGTCACGTCGGCGGAGCGACCGGAGTGGGTGCTGCCATCGCCGGACCATGCCGAGCCCAACCTGCCGGAGGGGTACGTAGTGAGCTTCGAGATCTTCCACCGGGCGGGACTAGGCGCCCCACCCAACCGCTTTCTGCGCGCACTTCTCCACCACTACGGCGTGGAGCTCCAACACCTCACCCCCAATGGCGTCTGCTAGGCAGCGGTCTTCGCTGCGGTGTGCGAAGGCTATCTCGGGATGGAGCCCCACTGGGAATTTTGGCTCCACCTCTTCAAGGCAAGCATCGTCCACGCAGCGGTCGACAAGGGTACCCGCAGGATGGTCAGGGCCGGGTGCTGCTGCATCTCCGTCAAGCGGACGGAGTGCTGGATCCCAGGGAAGCTGTCGTTGAGCCACTCCAGATGGCATTCCGGGTGGTTCTACCTGAGGAACGATGATGACCTGTTCCCAGCGTACACCGGGAGGACGATCGACGCGCAGCCAGACCGCTGGGGGTACGGCGTCCCGACGAACAAGCAGCACCGCATCGGCAACCTGCTGGACGCGCTCAGGCGTCTGAAGAAGGAGGGACTCATGGTGGAGATCGCCGCGTCGGCGTTCCACCGGCGGCGGGTCGTGCCACTGATGGCTCGACCCCTCCGCATCGACGAGATGGGTCCGGGGGTCGACCTCTCGGGCTGTCACCTCGCCGAAGACGAACTGGCCCCGGATAGGGTGGTCGGCCGCGTCCGCTGCTTCTTCGCGGGCTCGTTCCCCGTCAAGAACGTTGCGAACATCCCTATGAAACCGGACGAGGGCTTCTTCGAGCTGGTAAGGTCCTCTCCTCTTGTTAGAGTCCTCGTGTTCGCCTTTTCCGTCTCTTTTGCCTGCGTTCTGACTGCCTCGCGTTCCGCAGGGGAACGTCTCCTTCCGGCCCTCGCCCCCGCCGGTGAAGGAGGACCAGGCCGCGAAGCAGGCGAGGCGCCTCTAGGCGGAGAAGCAGAAGGCGGACAAGGACAAAGCCAAGGAGGCCACGACTAAGAGGGCCCGGGAGAAAGAGGCGAGGGATCAGCGCCGGGCCCGACAGAGGCGGAAGGGCCTCCCTGAGGAGTTATCGCCCTCGGAAGAGGAGGACGAGGAGGAGGAGGAGGACGAGGAGGTGAACTGGAGCGAGGAGGAACAAACGGCGCCTGAACAGGCGGCCGTCGGAACCGGAGGAGGGGAGGGGTCGACCTCGAGGTCGGCCCCTACCGTCGAAGCTGAGCCATGGGGGGAGCGTCCCGTGGCTTCTCGGGAAGAAGTGCTGCAGCAGACGCGCGGGCAGTCATCGCGATCCCCGTCAGGGGGTTGATCGAGCGAGCCCTCGGCGCCTGCCGCGTCGAGCGCACGGGCGTCGGGCCCGTCGGCGCAAGAGGAGACCAGCAAGGGGACGACGGTGGCGCCGTCGGCCCCTGCCCAGGAGACGGTGCCGAGGGCCGCCTCGACCCCCGCCCTCGGGGCGGTGGTGTTCAAGAGTTCGACGAGCCCGACGGTCGCCGGGTAGAAACGCCGGGTCCCGAGGGGGTATGTCGCCTTCGAGGGTGTTGTTCGTATTTTTCTCTTTGTTGATAATGACCTGTGCTCATCGTCGTGCACGGGTTTCTTTCTCAGGTCGAAGCGCCCGCAGGGAGACGCGTCCTTCGCCCCCGCCAAGAAATTGAAGGTGGGGGCTGCCGTCGGGGCGGCCGCCGAGGCCGGTCCCGCTGCTCCGCCCCCTTCGATGCTCACCCCGAGGCAGCACGGGCAGCCAAGGCCCAGGAGGCGATGGAGCGGGGTACGACGCAGGGTGCCTTGGCATCCGCCCCACTGGCAGAGGAGACGGGCTCGTCCGCCCCGCCCGCGAGGGCCACCGAGGCAGCGGGGGTCGCCGAAGCGACGGTCGCGGCACCTGCGCGGCCATCGGAAGGAGTCGCGCCCGTCACCCCGGGGAGCGCAGGGCTTTCGTCGACGGCGGTTGCGGCCGAGGAGGTGGAGGTGGTCGGGTCCCAGGCCCCCATGAACGAGGGGGAGGCTCCGGCTCACCCAACGCCGGGGCGGTGGCCCGAGGGCCTAGCCTCGTTGGAGGCTCGACTCCGGCTCGAGCACGAGGGTACGACTGCCGCCGCATCTGAGGCCCCTTCGACGATGCCGGAGCTCGAGGCGGGGGGTCCGGTCGAGCGGCCCGAGGCGACACCCGCGCCGGCGCAGGACAGGATGCTGATGGAGTCCACCCCCGATGAAGTGGACGAGATGGTGACCGAGCTGGTGGGCTCAGCGGAGACGACCACCGCCGCGGTCCCTCGGGCGGAACCGGAGGTGGCTCGGCCTTCCCTCGAGGCTGGGGGCCGTTGTCTCGAGGTAAGCCATACTTCGACTTACTCGAGACGTAGTGGGTTTGCATTGCTGGGTGCTAATTTTTCCGAGTCTTTCACCGCGCAGGGCCGTTCTACTGGCTGGGGTTTCCTTCGCCTGGTGGCGACGGCTCGGCAGGGCCGTCGACGTCCTCGCGGGGTGGCCCTGAGGACGGGAGAGGACAGGCGGAGGAGTTCTCCCCCCTCTCTGCTTGGCGAGAGGAGGTCGAGCGGCGCGGGGGTCCCACCGCCGTGCGCTAGGGCGTCACGCGGGCGGTCGAAGAGAGGATCGCCGCCCGCAGCGTGGCCTGGGGCCAGGAGGTTCTCGAGCTGGCGGACCCTCAAGACCCCGAGCGGCTCTTCCTCACGCTCGACGACCAGGCCGAGCTCCGACGGTGGGAGCACGTCGAGGAGTATCGGGCCTGGTTTGAGCACTCGGTACGCCGCGCCGCGGAGGTCGCCGCCATGGACATACGCCAGGGGATGGAGGTGGGTTTCGCTCTCCCTTAGATTGTACTTGGATTGTCTGATTACTGTTTGCTGCCTGTCTTCCCTTTTATCCTCGTCAGGCGCTGCGGGTGAGGTCTTACGAGAAGTCCCAGTACATCCTCCGGGTGCAGGAGCAACTCCCGACCCTTCATGCCTCGCTGGATAGGGCGGAGGATGAGGTCGCCTGTGCGAGGGCTGAGGCGGCAGCCGTCCGGGAGGATGCCGAATTGAAGGTCGCCCACGCGAGGGTCGGCTTCGAGGCTGTGCAGAAGGAAGCCTAGGCGGCCTTGCAGACGGCGCAGACGAGGCTCGACATCGCCCTTCAGTCGACCGTCACGGTCGGGCGGGAACAGGACGCTGCCCTCGAAGCCAAGCGCAAGGCCGAGGAGGAGGCCGCCCGGCTGAAGGAGGAGCTGGCCCAGGCGACGGAGGGCATCCGAGGGCTCCGGGGAGACCTCGACGCCGTCTCCCGCGAGCGCGACACGCTGGCCGCCTTGGAGGAGAAGGCTCGGACCCGCGCGACCTCCCTTTGCGTGGTGGCGATGAACCATAAGAGGGCCCTTGATGACGCAAGCAAAACCATCGAGGGCATCAAGGCCAAGGTCAGGGGTCAGGCCTCCGATCTTGTCGACGTCCGCCGCCAGCTCAAGGAGACCGAGTAGGCCTACGCCACCCTGGACGCGCATGCCCAAGGTGAGTGTTTCGAGGGTGTTGCAGAATCTGTCCTGCCTCGACCCTCTCCCTGCTCCTTTGGGTTTTGACCGTGTTGTGTACTTGTTTTGGCAGAGCTTGCAACGGATAAGGCCCGTGCCCACGAGGACCTGAACAATCTTCAGGGCCTCCTCGAGATTGAGGCGAACCTCAATGCGAGGCTCGCGGACGTCATCAACACCTTCTGCGACGACCTCTCGGTCAAGCCAGAGCCTGAGGTTGAGGGCGACGCTCGAGGGAATCCCTGCTGCGCCGCTTCTACTCCATGACGCAGGAGGTGATGGAGCACGTCCGCGCCGCCCTGCATGTGGGCGTGAAGCGGGCCCTCGCGATCGTCAACTCGGTCTACAATGTGGACCTCAACCTCGTTGTCGACGGGTTTGCCACCGACCCGAGGCTGACCGACGAAGAGAACGACGCGAGGTGCCAGGAGTTGATGGATCTCGTGGAGGTGCCCGGAGGCGAGCTGGCGAAGTTCTTCGAGCACGAGGTGATCCCCTCGGCGGACGGAGATGGCGCCGAGTAGCCCTCGGAAGGTGTCGATGAGTTTTTGCAGACTTTTCACCTTCCGATGTGGCCAACGGGTGATGCCCAACTTCCTGCGTTGCTTCTTGAGGACAGCGACCCCCTCGATGAGTAGTCCCGGGCCTGCGAGCCATATCTGGACAGGAAGGTCCATGTAATAGTTAGGCTTTTTGTACTGATATAATGCTGAGCCCCCGAGGGCTTCTTGTGTATAATGCATTTTGATCGAGATGCACATAGTTATTTTTGTTTTTCGAGCTCTCCCTGCTTTTCTTTGCCTAAGTCGACGCTTATAGACTTAAGTGTTCGACGCACGCTTGCATCCTTAGAAGGGGGGAGCGAGCGGGGATACCGTAGCCCTGGGGCGTAGGTGAGTCCCTGGCTCGACGACACCTGCGACCCTTAGGGAGTTCAAGGCGCCTTTACTTAGTCACGAAGCGTACTCGACGGAAAGAACGAGAGGGAAAGCCGAGTTTCGAGAAACGTTCGAGTTTTTCGGGGACTTAGGAGGGGGGTGCCCCCCTGTTAGCCCCCGAGGGAGGCTCGACTTTGCTGAGGCAAAGTTGAGGCTACCTTAGTGCTGTAGACGGGTGCGTCTCGTTATTTCTACTTCTCGAGCTCTCTCTGCTTTTCTTTGCCTGAGTCGACGCTTGTGAACTAAGTGTTCGACGCACGCTCGTATCCCTGGAAGGGGGGTGGCGAGCGGGGATACCGTAGCCCTAGGGCGTAGGTGAGTCCCTGGCTCGACGACACCCTCGACCCTTAAGGAGTTCGAGGCGCCTTTACTTAGTTATGAAGCGTACTCGAGGCAAAGGCCGAGAGGGAGAGTCGGGTTTCGAAAAAATGTTCGAGTTTTTCGGGGACTTAGGAGGGGGGTGCCCCCCCGTCAGCCCCCGAGGGGAGCTCGACTTTGCTGGGGCAAAGTCGAGGCTACCTTTGAGCTACGAACGAATGTGAAATGTGTTTCGAGAACATTTTATTCATTCGAGGATTTGTACATAAATGCGAAAATGTACAAGGCCCTGAGGCCTTAGGGGTAGAAGCGACGTAGCTGTTCGATGTTCCACGCGTTGGTGAAGATCTCGCCCTTCTCGTTCTTCAGCTTGTAAGTGCCGGGCTTTAGCACCTCTGCCACGATGAAGGGTCCCTCCCAAGGTGGCGTCAGCTTGTGACGCCCCTTGTTGCTTTGTCGACGGCGCAGAACGAGGTCGCCGACGTTGAGGTCCCTTTTGCGCACGTTTTTGTCGTGGTAGTGCCGCAGCGTCTGCTGGTACTTTGCCGACTTGATGAGGGCCGTATCACGGGCTTCCTCGAGCTGGTCGAGGGAGTCCTCTCGGGCTACCGTGTTGGCTTGCTCGCTGTAGGCTTTCAGTCGAGGGGACCCGTACTCGAGGTCGGTGGGGAGGACGGCCTCGGACCCATAGACCAAGAAGAACGGAGAGAACCCCGCGGCTCGACTTGGTGTCGTTCGGAGACTCCATAGCACAGCGGGCAGCTCGTCGACCCATCTCCTTCCATGTCTGTTCAGCCGATCGAAGATCCTTGGCTTGAGGCCCTACAAAACCATACCGTTGGCACGCTCGACCTGACCGTTAGTTCGAGGGTGGGCAACTGAGGACCAATTCACCCTGATGTGGTGATGGTCACAGAAGTCCAGGAACTTTTGGCCGGTGAACTGCGTGCCGTTGTCGGTGATGATGACGTTGGGGACCCCGAAGCGGTGGATGATGTCGGTGAAGAATAGCACGGCTTGTCGAGACTGGATATTGGCGATGGGTCGAGCCTCGATCCACTTCGAGAACTTGTCGATAGCCACGAGAAGGTGAGTGTGGCCACCCTTGGTTCTTTTCAGGGGGCCGACCATGTCGAGCCCCCATACTGCGAACGGCTAGGTTATGGGTATCATCTGAAGAGTTTGGGCGGGTAGGGGGGGTCTGCCTGGCGTAGAATTGGCATCCCTTGCAGGATCGAACGAGTTTGGTGGCGTCGTTGACGGCCGTCGGCCAGTAGAAGCCCTGTCGAAAGGCACTTCCTACCAGCGTTCTCGGCGCCGCGTGGTGGCCACAAGCCCCCGAGTGTAGATCTATCAGAAATGCCCTCCCCTCCTCGAGGGTGAGGCAGCGTTGAAGTACACCCGACGGGCTACGTCGATATAGCTCGCGGCCGTCCCCGTACAAGACGTAGGTTTTGGCGCGTCGAGCTACACGACGGGCTTCCGTGCGGTCTTCTGGGAGTTCGCCCCATGTCAGGTACTCGAGGTAGGGTGCGCGCCAATCCGTCGGAGGGGTTGGCGCTGCGATAGCCCCGTCGATCTCCATGACCTCTCCCCTGCTCGAGGGGGGATCGGTCGAGGGGGGTGGATCGACCCCTTGGTCGAGGGCGGGAGCCCCCGAGTCTAGGTCGACGGACGGCTTGTGAAGATCCCTCGAGAAGATGTCGGGAGGGACCGTGCCTCGAGTAGACGCGATTTTGGCCAGCTCGTCAGCACCTTCATTGTACCGACGGGCGACGTGGTTGAGCTCGAGGCCGTAGAACTTGTCCTCGAGTTTTCGGACCTCCTTGCAGTAGGCTTCCATCTTGGGGTCGTGGCAGCTCGAATCTTTCATCACTTGGTCGATCGCCAACTGAGAGCCCCCTCTCACGTCGAGGCGTCGAACCCCGAGCTCGACGGCGATGTGCAGGCCGCTGACAAGGGCCTCGTACTCGGCGACGTTGTTGGAGGCGGGGAAGTGGAGCCGGATGACGTAGCACA
Organism: Microstegium vimineum; assembly: GCA_022036555.1. Lineage (NCBI taxonomy): Eukaryota > Viridiplantae > Streptophyta > Magnoliopsida > Poales > Poaceae > Microstegium > Microstegium vimineum. The sequence continues at coordinate 66,075,201 of CM039122.1, read as the reverse complement.
TGTGAACCCCTGAGGGTGATATGAACACCAATCCGGCGCCTGCCCCCGTCTTCATCAATGATCCATCGAAGTACATGGCCCATAGCTCGTTGTGAACCTGCGCTGGGGGTAGTTGGGTGTCGGTCCATTCTGCAACGAAGTCTGCCAGTACCTGAGACTTGATGGCCTTCCGAGGGGCGTAGGAGAGAGTCTCCCCCATGAGCTCAGCCGACCACTTGGCGATCCTTCCAGATGCCTCCCGGTTCTGGATTATCTCTCCGAGGGGGAAAGATGAGACCACAGTAACCGGGTGGCCCAGGAAATAGTGTTTGAGCTTACGCCGAGTGAGGACGATCGTGTACAACAGCTTCTGGATGTGGGGGTACCTCGTCTTGGTCTCGGAAAGGACCTCGCTCACGAAGTAGACATACCTCTGAACCGGCAGGGCGTGTCCTTCCTCCTCCCTCTCAACTACTATGACCGCGCTGACTACCTGGGTAGTTGCTGTGACATAGAGCAAGAGGGGCACGGCCGGACATGGGGGTACCAAGACCGGGGGCGAGGTGAGCAAGGCCTTGAGTCTCGAGAGCGATTCCTTGGCTTCGGCGGTCCACGCGAAGTGTTCCGTCTTCTTCAGGAGACGGTAAAGGGGTAGGGCCTTCTCTCCGAGCCTCGAGATGAAGCGACTGAGGGCGGCGAGGCACCCAGTGACCCTTTGCACGCTCTTGAGGTCGTTGATCGGGCCCATCCTCGTGATGGTGGTTACCTTCTCGGGATTGGCCTCGATCCCACGCTGGGAAACTATGTACCCTAAGAGCATGCCTCGAGGGACCCCGAAGACACACTTCTCAGGGTTCAGTTTTATGCGATTAGCCCTGAGGCACCCAAACGCGATCTCGAGGTCTCCGACCAGGTTTCCGACTGTTCTGGACTTGACCACGATATCATCGACATAGGCCTCGACCGTCGGCCCTATGTGTTTCCCGAAGACGTGGAGCATGCATCGCTGGTAGGTGGCCCCGGCGTTTCGCAAACCGAAGGGCATGGTGAGGTAGCAAAACATGCCAAAGGGGAGTGATGAAGGAAGTCGCGAGCTGATCGGACTCCTTCATCTTTATTTGGTGGTAGCCGGAATACGCATCAAGGAAACAGAGGGTTTCGCATCCCGCAGTGGAATCTACTATTTGATCGATACGTGGTAAAGGAAAAGGAACTTTGGGACATGCTTTATTTAGACTAGTGTAGTCTACACACATCCTATCCTTCCCATTCTTTTTCTTTACAAACACGGGATTAGCTAACCACTCGGGATGATGCACCTCCTTGATGAATCCGGCCTTCAAAAGCTTGTTGACCTCCTCCCCGATGATCTTGCGCTTCTCCTCGTCGAAGCGGCGCAGGCGTTGCTTCACCGGTTTGGACCCGGCTCGGATGTCCAAGGAGTGCTCGGCGACCTCCCTCGGAATGCCCGGCATATCCGAGGGACTCCATGCGAACACGTCGGCATTCGCACGGAGAAAGTCGACGAGCACTTCTTCCTATTTGGGCTCGAGGGTGGCGCTGATCGTCAGCACCTTCCCATCCGCGAGGCCGGGGTCGAGCGGGACGGTCTTGGTGTCTTCCGCCGGCTTGAAGTTGCGAGCGTGTCGCTTGGGGTCGGGGATCTCTCCAGACAAGTCGTCGAGGGCCGCGAGGATTGCCGAATTCTCGCGGGCCTCGGCTTTCTCCACGCACTCGACGTCGCAGTCGTATGCGTGCTCGTAGGAGGTGTCGAGGGTGATGACCCCCGAGGGCCCCGACATCTTGAGCTTGAGGTAGGTGTAGTTCGGGACCGCCATGAACTTGGCGTATCCCGGTCTACCGATGATGGCGTGGTAGGTGCCTCGGAACGCAACCACCTCGAAGGTCAGCTCTTCCTTTCGGAAGTTCGAGGGGATGCCGAAACAAACCGGTAGCTTGATGCGGCCGATCGGGAGCGCCTTCTTCCCCGGGACGATCCCGTGGAACCCCCCCACGCTGGGCAGGAGCATGGTCCTCGGGATCCCCAGGAGGTCAAGGGTCTCGGCGTAGATGATGTTGAGGCTGCTCCCCCCATCCATGAGTACCTTGGTGAGGCGGGTGTTGAGGATGATTGGGTCGACAACGAGCGGGTAAGCCCCTGCGTTGGGGATATGCTCGAGGTGGTCGTCCTGATCGAAGGTGATCGGCGTATGGGACCAGTCGAGGTACCGCGGAGCCTGGGCTCGAACGGAAAAACTTCTTGACGCTCCCTCTTGCGCTGGCGCGTGGTGAGGCGAGTCGAGGGTCCCCCGTAGATCATGTAGCAGTCGTGGACTTCGGGGAAGCTTCCTTTTTTGACATCGCCCCTGACGTGGGCGTCACAGGGCGGGTCTTCTTTGCCGTCATCTCTCCTGAAGCCAGGAGGGACGAAGTGCTTTCGGAGCATGCGGACTTCCTCGAGGCGGTGGTTGGCCGACCCCATATGATAGGGGCAAGGCTCCTTCAGCATCTTATCGAAGACGCCCCCGTCGGGAGGGGGCCCTCGAGGCTTCTTCTTGTCTGCCACAGCGACGAGGTCGTCGGGCTCGTCGTCGTGCTCGACGTTGGGCTCAACGTTGCGTCGGCCCAGTTGGTTGTTCTTCTTCTGTTGACACAAAAAGCGTCAGATCTGTGAACACCTTGGGTTATTACCCAAAGCTCGGTATTCCGGAGGCGTGCCAGTCGATTTGACCAATCAATCGACAAGGATGATAACTAGAACAAACTGAACGAGACGACAGCGATGCGCCCGGACGTCAAAGCTCAGATTGATCAAGGGTAACTAGAGCAGAGCTGAACGAGGCAAACAGCGATGCGCCCGGATTGCCAAAACTCAGAGGTACTCCCACGCGGAACTAACAAGGATTTGACGGAGATCAGGATGATACAGCCCGTCGAAAGCTTGAAGAACTCGTTGAAAACTACAGCTAATGCAGTAAAAGGGTAAATTGTGATAAAAAGTAGAATAAGATAAAATTGGTTTGTTTTGAATTGGATTGATTTTTTCCATGGCCCTCGGGCACATATTTATACTCCCGCATGGAGAGTTGTACAAAGACACGACACGTATCCTTCCTAAAACAAACTCCTACTTTAAAGGTAACTGACTCGCGCAGGAGCCGGATAACAATATTTATTTCCTAAACAAACACACCTATTTTAAAGGAAAATAAATGACTCATGCAAGAGTCAGACTCAAACTACTATAATAATACTGGTACAAAACACCAGTTTCCTTATTCTCCTCCTCGATGAAAATTTTCCATCGGCAGATCCCTTTAATCCGTGCCTTCCTTCTTTTGACCATCGGTAACCTTCTGCTACCACCAAGCGCTAAGTTACGCCCATTGGCATCGGCAACACTTTCCTGATCGGCAATCGGCAACATTTCCGATTAGCGACCTTGTGCTGGTAACTTCACCAACCATCCCCTATCGGCAATCGGCAACCACCCTTCATCGGCAATCGGCAACCATCCTTCATCGGCAATCGGCAATGACTCTTCATTGTCAATCAGCTTCAGGAAGACTTCACCAATTAATCTTTGTCGGCAAAGATCATCCACCCTCCATCGGCAACGCACTTGGTCTTCCCGCAGCACTCCCATCGGCAATATCGGCTCAAAACTTTCCCGATGCCGATGGAGAACGGCCACTGACCAGTCAAGCCTCAGTCCATTTGACACGTGTTGAAAAATGGTGTCAACACATGCCCCCCAGTTTCGGAGCGTATAATACTTTACGTGCCGAAATTCTCTCCACTGTAGCCGTTGCTGTAGCCGTTACCTCCGAGATAGATGTACGGTTTCCTCGATCCCTGCGTGTGGAACTGCAATTTAATAATAAAATCCCTCGATTGTAGCACAAAAAGTTGCAGATCACGTCGATCACCACGCGTATCTACCGCAGGCCTCTCCACATTCCTGCACAGTGTGAAACAGAACCCCAAAATGCCCCTGAGCAGGCTTATAAAAGTTACAGGGATCCACACCGCCTTTTTACCCAAGTCCATTTTTACTTTCACCCTCCTGCCTTCGTCTTCAACCTCCAGTCGCTCTGAAGAACACAAGCTCGAGCAACAGTACTCCTCCATAATCCAAGGACGAACTGCAAGCATCCCTCTGACTCCAATGGCGATCCAAGTCGACATTCCAAAGGTAAGGCTTATTCCCCGCCTAATCCAACCTCCTGTACGGTTCTTCTCCTCGCAAAAATCTAGATTTATCTTCATTCTTTTTTTGATTCATCCCTTTTTCCTCGAACCCTAGGAACTGTACAATAAGGTAGTGATTCCACTCGCCGGTTCCAACCTCAGCTGCCTAGGCCCAATGGGCAATCCAGACCCCACCTTCATCATCAATGCAGAAACCAACCGGGTACCGTTCAGATCTGAGCGTTTTGATCTAGGATTGTGGAAGGACACATTCCGCTCATGGCCCAAGCCTACTAAGGGATGGAAGAATTGGTACCTAAGAGTAGTCAGATCACAACAAGTGTACTGGCAAGAACGTAACCTGGATCAGTGTGTTAGGCTTTCAATTGCCGACATGGAGAAGAACGAAAACTTAATGATGGCAGCCTCATACTTCTGGTCCGATAGCATGAACGCTTTCCTCTTCAGGCATGGACCAGCTACCCCAACCCTTGTCGATGTCTACATGCTGACCGGCTTGGACATCACCTCTGCCAATACGTTTAGCCTTTTCAACAGAAAATCCGAGTAAAAGGTGAACACCCGGAATATCGGCGGTTGGACAGGCTACATCAAAGAGAACCAGAAGACCGGATCGGTAACCCAACGGGAGCACGCCATTTTCTTAAACATGTGGTTGGAAAAGTTCGTCTTCTGTGGCAAAACCATCGGTCCGACCACTATGCAACTTCCAGCGGCTGAACTACTTGCCGATGGAACAAGGCTTCCTCTAGGCAGGTACCTTCTGGGATCAGTATACCGATTGCTGCATCAAGTGTCCCAGAAGCTACTGCTAGGAGAACCCATCGGTAATCTCGGAGGCCCCTGGTGGTTTGTCAATCTGTGGTTGAATGCACACATGCACAAGGCCCTCCAGTTTGATTTATTTGCCCAACAGTTCCCAAGGGACATATCAGAAGATTACCGATACGAGGACGATGAATCGGCAACTCGCCCTCCGCTTAATTTTGGAGAGGCTATCATAGTGCTACCAGGTACCGATGCCGATGTAGAGCACTTCGGCTATTATTTACAGAAGTTTTACAACGGACTTCCCTCCTCGGAACGGACCTGGTGGCCATATATTGATGAACACAACCAGTTCCCGCTGCTGTTCAATTTGACCGATGTGAGCCTGCCCGAGAACCAAGCAATCATGAGGGCCAGCATTACTCCCCGATCTATTCCAGTAAATATCTTTGGATATGGAAGAATGCCCCACCATCCTACGAGTTCTACTACCCATCGGCAGCAGCAAGACAACTGGCATTTGGCCAACTGTCAATCAAACTCTGCTACTCTAAGGTAGTAAGACCCAGACAGATAATCTCCAGTAATCTAGACTGGAACAAAGTCATCAAGCTTCCTGCCGATGCCGATATGTCAGACCTTGACTTGTCTTCCTGGTCGCCAACCTCCTTCATTACCAACGAGTTCAAGTCTTGGTGGCATTAGTGGAAGTGTCAGCTACTCGCCAAGTCTTCGCATTACTATCGACACTTGATTGACGCTGATTACATCATCCCTGATGATGCAGTAAGTCTGCCATCTGATGTATTTTATTACTTTTTTTTGTCATCGGTATCAGCACCTAACTCCTTTGCGCCTGACAAGCCGATGATCCGGTCCCCACAACGAGTAACAGTGGTAGGCCCTTTAATCTTCGGATAATGGGCCCCATATCGATCATCGGCAACAAAGCTCCGATGCTGGCCGCCTTCACGCCTCAACAAGTACCTACGCCGACACCCACAAAAGCCCAGGCTACATCGGCCGCTGTTGTTGCCCTGACACGGGTTTATGCAGTAAACTCGCCTTTACCCGTACCGATTACATACTGTTTTATCGGCAACATTTATCTTGTATAACTTGCTTTGTATTTTCAGGCACTATGGTCATCGGCATCTGCTTCCAGCAGGCAAACACCTTCCAGCCCGGCTGCCGATGCCCCCCGGTCTTCGTCAAATCGGGTCGGCTCCCCTGCTGCTGCGCCGACGAAGAAGAGGTGTCTGAGGCTGGCTTCTCCTTCGGCATCGGCTCCAACCGCGCCAACAACTACCGATGCACCACCAGTAGGACTACCTCCGGTCCCAGTCGCACCACCCGCCGGCGGGTCATCGGTAGAACCTTTATCGGCTTCTGTGCCTGATCAACCGATGGACGACGTCCCTGACCAGGAGACAGCAGCTGCTGCGATAACCGAAGCGGCATCGGCATCGGTACCGGTTGCGCTCAATGAAGAGACAACACCCGCCGTAGCAGCAGAGGTAGCATCGGCATCGGCACCGTCAGCTGAGGTTCCCGATGAGAGAATAGCATCGCCACCATGTGAACCAGCCGCCACATCAGAAGCAGCGCTGATAATAACACCACCAGCACCGATGGCACCAACTGCTTCTCTGGCCCAATCATCGACATCTGCGGCTGATGTCCATGATGAAGCTGGACCATCCAGCATACCAAGTCCCAGGCAGGAGATCCGCTTCAAGACGGTAAGTTAATCATCCTAAGATTCACAGTACAATTTTCCGATCGGCAAACTCTAACCTCTGTTTTCAGGCTCAAGATTCTCCGGACAACCTCTTCTCCTATAGCCTGAACCCTCAGGACGAGGATGAACGTCAAGGCCGCATTCAAGCGGACAACCTATTTTCCTTTGCAGTCGACGTCCCCAATGACGATGAAGAGGAGAGCTCCGTCCCAACCTTGTCGGCAGAGATCAAATCTAAGCTGGAAGCGTTGCTTTCCTTGCTGCTACAAGACTTGTCTCAACTCATCCAGGATTCATCGACAACAAGGATTGCATTCAAGGACATCCAAAGCCATCTTTCTGCCGACGTAGCAGAAGTCCTTCTCCAGGCAACCTTCCTCGACATTAAGCAGATCCAGTACCAGAAGCTTACCCGTCACATTGCCGATAGGGCCGCTCAAGCCAAGAGCGAGGAAGAGAAGCTCAAATTCAAACACATTGCCGATGAGAAGCACAAAGGCATCGGTCAAGCAGAAGTCTCCATCGGCAACCTTGATCTAGAAATCTCCCGACTGTCGGCAAAGAAGGAGGAGCTACTTGCGGAGTTACAGAAGGTTGAGGGGGATCTGACTGCAGCCAACCAGCAGAAAACCCAACTATCTAACTCCATCAAAGTCCTGTGGAAAGAAAGGGACCAGAATGCACGACAAGCTATACTATGGAAGAAGAAAATCAAGCCGGTCGAGGGCTCTGCCGATGCCGACGCCAAGGAGATGGACGAAATAGAGCAAATTCGCCTGCGTGCGATATCAGTCATCCACTCCTTACTGTAATGTCTGTTGTATCGGCAAGAATTGTAACTTGATACTTGATCTTGACTTGTAATATAAGGCTAGTTTGTTTTTACCGATGCTTATATAATTTTTCGTTCATCGGCACTCAACTGAGCACTATGCATCTACCCATATGCTAGGGTAATACCTCTTTAAGTATTTGTCGTTAATCGCTCTAGAGAATGCCACTCCTTCGAGAGTTTCCAAAATGTACGCATTACCAGGAGCAGACTGTTTTATCCGATAAGGACCCTCCCAATTAGGGGACCACTTTCTAAATTTAGAGCTCTTAATCCCAATCGGTAAAATCAACTTCCAAACCAGATCGCCATCGGCAAACTCCTTTACCTTTACTTTCTTATCATACCATCGGGCAACCCTCTTCTTATTCTCTTCAATGCTAATCAATGCCCTCAACCGATGACCTGCCAAATCTTCTAACTCATCTTTCATCAGAGTAATATAATCATCGGTCATCAATTGATCCTGAAAAGATAATCGCCTAGAACTAGTTTTGACTTCCCAAGGTAGAACAACATCGTGTCCATAAACCAACTGATACGGCGAGACCTTGGTTGCACCATGACAAGCCATCCGATATGACCACAAAGCTTCGTTTAACACCACATGCCACCTTCTAGGGTTTTCCTCAATCTTGCGCTTTATAAGCTTAATGATTCCTTTATTAGTCGCTTCAGCTTGACCATTAGCTTGAGCATAATAAGGAGAAGAATTCAACACCTTGAAACCCATGCTAGCAGCAAAGTCATCAAACTCTCCCGATGTGAACATGGTCCCTTGATCGGTAGTAATAGTCTGAGGAATACCGAATCGGTAAACGATGTGCTCCTTAATGAAATCTACCATGTTTGCCGATGCCACCTTCTTCAAGGGGACTGCCTCAACCCATTTGGTGAAGTAATCGGTAGCAACAAGTATGAACTTGTGCCCCTTGCTCGACGACGGATAAATTTGGCCAATGAGATCAATAGCCCATCCTCTGAACGGCCAAGGCTTGATTATAGGATTCATTGCCGATGCAGGTGCCCTTTGCACATTACCAAACTTCTGACAGTCCTGGCACCCTTTGAAATAACTGAAGCAATCCTCAAGGATTGTCGGCCAATAATATCCATTCCGCCTAATCATCCACTTCATCTTGAATGCCGATTGATGCGCTCCACATACACCTTCATGGATCTCACCCATCAACTCTTTTGATTCCTCTTTGCCGAGACATCTAAGCAAAACTCCATCAATTGTCTGATAGTACAACTCATTATCGAGGAGCACATACTTAGTAGCTTGGAACCTTAGACGTCTTTCAACTTTCCTGGATGGATCCCTCAAGTAATCGGCATCTCCTTTTTCCAGTCATCGGCAACTGTTACCGATGTCGTGACTTCTTGAATCGGCTGATATCCTGAGGCATTCTATGCTAACCGATTGGCTTCTTCATTATGCAATCTTGGAATATGCTCAAGGCGGTATTCTCTGAACTCTTTCAACAACTGCAAACACCGCTTATGGGCTGCAATCAACACCTCGCTTCGACATTCATATGTCCCGATCAATTGATTAATCACCAACATAGAATCACCGAAGATTTCAACAACATCGGCACACACCTCCCTGAGTAGTTCTAACCCCTTAAGCAAAGCTTGGTACTCAGCCTGATTGTTTGTCGAAGTAGCAACAATCGGCAGCGAAATTTCATACTTCTGTCCTCGAGGAGAAATCAAAAGAATGCCGATACCTGCTCCATCCTTGCACGTAGACCCATCAAAGAATAAAGCCCAAGAAGCAATCTCAACAAAGCTTACCATATTGCAATGCTAAGTAACAAAATCGGCCATCACCTGACCCTTAACAGCCTTAGCCGATTCATACCTTAGGTCAAACTCTGACAGTTCCAAAATCCACTTTCCGATTCGTCCACTCAAAATCGGCATTGACAACATATACTTGATCACATCATCTTTGCAGACAATAGTGCATTTGGCCGACAGTAAATAATGCCTTAATTTAATGCAAGAGAAATATAAGCATAAGCACAACCTTTCTATGGCCGAATATCTGGTTTCAGCATCCACCAATCTTCTGCTCAGGTAATATATTACACGTTTCTTTCCTTCAAACTCTTGAATTAAGGCTGATCCGATAACACCGTCATCGGCAGACAAATATAACCTGAAAGGCTTCCCATGTTGAGGTGGAACTAAGATTGGAGGATTTACCAAGTATCTCTTAATCTCTTCTAAGGCTGATTGCTGCTCTTCTTTCCATGTAAACTCTTGATCGGCTTTCAATTTTAATAGAGGGCTAAAGGATTTGATCTTACCAGATAGATTAGATATAAACCTTCTGATGAAATTAATCTTGCCGATCAAGGACTGCAACTCAGTTTTGTTCGTAGGAGCAACTACCTTGTTAATTGCATCAATAAACTTTCTGCCGATTTCAATGCCTCTCTAATGCACCATGAAACCTAGAAACTGCCCTGCCGATACGCCAAATGCACACTTGTTAGGATTCATCTTTAACCCATGCTCCCTTGTACACTCTAATATCTTCTGTAAATCGGCAAGATGCTTTTTGAAGTCTCCAGACTTAACCACCACGTCATCAATGTAGATTTCAACTATTGTGCCGATATACTTATGAAAGATAAAATTCATTGCCCTCTGATAAGTAGCACCGGCATTTTTCAAGCCAAAAGTCATGACCACCCATTCAAATAAGCCAACGTGACCTGGACATCGCAAAGCAGTCTTGGATATGTCTTCTTCAGCCATGAATATTTGATTATACCCAACATTACCATCCATGAAGATAATAATCTGATGTCCAGCAGCAACATCGATTAGCAAATCGGCAACAGGCATCGGGTAGCCATCCATCGGCGTAGCCTTGTTAAGGTTCCTGAAATTAATGCACACACGAAGTTTTCCATTCTTTTTATACACAGGAACCACATTAGAAATCCAATCGGCATATCGGCATTGCCGAATAAATCCAGCTTCGATCAACTTGATAATCTCAGCCTTAATATCGGCGTGCCGGCTGCCGATGTGGCTGGAAACCAGACTTGATGGGTAACCGATGTTCAACTATCGATCGGTCTAAACCAGGCATCTCTATATAATTCCAAGCAAAACAATCTTTATTCTCTTTTAACAAATCAGTCAACTACTGTTTACATTGGGAATCTAACTTAGCGCTAATAAAAGTAGGCCTAGGTTTACTACCATCGCCGATGTCGATCTCGAGCAAGTCATCGGCAGACGTAAAGCCTTGCCCCAATTTTCCGTCATCGGCGAACTGATCCATTAAGACCCCTCCTCAGGACCGACTGCTTAGATCGGCTTGATGCGGTAATCGGCGATTTTGAGGAACTCTTTATCCCAGGCTTCGCCAGATATACACCTGGTCTGCTCATAAGTCTCCAACTCTGCCGATGCAACAGTAGATGGGGCTTCACCGCGGATGACTTCAATTCTGTCCCCGATCCACTATACCAGACTCTGATGCATAGTAGAAGGGATACAACAATTAGCATGGATCCAATCCCTTCCGAGGAGCAAGTTGTAAGTGCCCTTGCCGCTGATTTGCAAAGAACGTTGTTGGCAAAGTCTTACTGCCGATGGTTAAGTCAACACATACGGCTCCCATGGCAGTTGACACATTGCCTTTAAAATCCTTGAGCTTCATGTCGGTCTCGACTAAGTCCTGGTCACCTTTGCCAAGCTTTCTGAACACGACATAGGGCATTATATTGATCGACGCGCCACCATCCACTAGCATCTTGGTCATCGGCTGACCATCCACTTTGCCCTTAACAAACAGAGCCCTTAAGTGCTGCCTTTCGTCTTCGGCAGGCTTTTCAAAGATAGCCGTCATCGGATCCAGCACCAATTGTGCCATATCGGCAGCCTCTTCATCATCACTGACGGGTGCCATGAACTCCATCGGCAACATGACAACCATGTTTATATCTGCCGATGGGTCCCTGTCCTTGCGCTTCGGCCTCCATTGCTTCCCTCCTGAGGGTTCTGCACCGTCATACAGATCGTCGCGGCACTGGCGCTGAATCCTCCTCTTCTGGGTCTTGGTCAAACCCTTAGGGCACCATGGAGGAAGCTTGGTCTTCCAGACAGGTTGGTGCCGCTTCTCGCCACCCACATCGGCACTTCTTCCGATGTTGGGATCTCTGGAGAATATCTCTTCGTCGGACACTCTAGCATTGGACAACTCCTCCAGCTCCCCTAGTCAACACGCCTGCCAAGCCGATCGTGGGCACTGAGCTTGCCCCCCAGTCGTTCATGTGCCGATCTGTTCTCTCTGAGCGGCCTGGCGTACCTGGGTGCCTGATCATCAAAACAAGGTCCCTTACCTGACCGATCGGCTGTGTAGTACCCATTGCATTCCGGACAGTTATCGGCAGTGGGCAGCTTGATGCCTTCCTCCCAGCAATGAACGAAGAAGGGGCACCTCCAGTGGTCCTTGTGTCGAAGCCATTCCCGATGCTCCTCTTCTTCTTGCCGATACCGCTCTTCACGTGATTGCCGATGATTCCACCTTGGCTGTTTGTGTGTGATCACAACCCCAGGAGCCCTATTGGCGCTGTTACCCTCATCGGCAACCTTCTTACCCTTTCTGTCATCGGCAAACCTCCTTGCATCGTGCTCAGTCACTTGGTAGTTAGGATCTACCGATGAGTTCCTTCTGGCAGCTTCCGATGTCAGCACTTTGGTTTTTTCACTGATTTCCACCATATTGTTTGGGAACGGGTGCTGATCAATCTTCATCGGTTTCTGGACCTTAGAATTTTCAAACTTAATACGCCAGACTCGATCTCCGACTGCAACTGCTGCCTAAATACTTTGCAGTCGTTGGTACTATGTGAGGTTGCATTATGCCACTTGCAGTACCTAATCTTCTTGAGCTCTTCGGCCGATGGAATTACTTGGTTGGGCGCCAACTTGATTCGCCCTTCTTACAATAATAAGTCAAACATCCTATCGGCCTTGGTGATATCGAAGGTGAACCTTTCGGTCTCCTTTTGGCCGAACGGACAAGACACAGGCTTCTTATCCTTGACCCATTCGGCCGCATCGACATTTAGCTCTTCATCCGACCCAGAGTCTTCTTCTTTCCCGATGAAGGTCACCTTCTTGTTCCAAGTTTTCCTGGGCTCAAAGGCTTTGACATCTTGATCGGCAATCCTCTGTACCAGGTGACTTAGACTATCAAACTCTTGGGACGCATACTTGTCCTTGATGTGCGGCAGCAATCCTTGGAAGGCTATATCTGCCAGTTGCCGATCGTCAAGCACTAGACTATAGCACTTGTTCTTCACGTCCCGTAGCCTTTGCACAAAGCTCTCTACCGATTCGTCGTTGCATTGCCTCATCTTGACCAAATCGGTAAGCTTTTTCTCATGTATGCCAGCAAAGAAGTACTTGTGAAATTGCCTCTCCAGGTCAGCCCATGTAATGATAGAATTTGGAGGCAATGATATGAACCATGTGAATGCCGATCCAGACAACGATGAAGAGAACAATCTCACCGTCAATTCCTCCCTGTTGGCAGCTTCTCCGCACTGGATAATGAAGCGGTTGATGTGCTCCATTGTTGACGTGTCGTCTTGGCCGGAGAACTTAGTGAAATCGGGCACCTTGTACCAATTTGGAAGAGGAATCAAATCATATGCAGGAGGATATGGAGTCCGATAAGAATACGTGTTGACCTTGGGTTTGATGCCGAATTGCTCTTTCATGACTCCGGCAATCTTACCGACCCAGTATGCATCCTGCTCCTGCCGAGTCATTGGCTGGTTGTCGACTGGTGGAGTCGGCTGATGCGCCTCTTGGAGATGCGTAGTAGTTGCAGACGCAGCACCAGTCATCTGAACACTATGCATCAGTTGACTTACTGATGGATAATTCTGCACACTTGACGGATTTGGCTGAACTGTCACATTCATCGGTTGCTGTACCGATGGTCCGCTCTGAGTGTAAGTTGGGCCCCCATAATAATACATCGGCGTGCCAGACTGTTGAGCTAGCGGCTGGTTGACCCATCCAGGATTATAGATCATCGGCATATGGCTTGCCGATGGCTGATAGTTGACTAGAGCAGGCGGTTCTTGTATTCTGGAGCAGTCAATCACCAGATTACTTTGGGGAATCGGCATTCCAGCTTGAGAATTTGCCACCAGAGACTGACTACCGGTGGTTATAATGTGTTGCATCGGCACAGAGCTTGCCGATGGTGGTATCAGAGGTATCTTGGGGATTACTTGGAGATCATCTGATGGCACTTGTATGGTTGGAGCAGGCGCAAAATTGTGCATCATCGGGGCCATCGGCTGTGACTGGATCACCGATGTCGTAGAGTTCCTCCAGGCTGAACTATCTCCCTACACTAGATTAGAACCAGCATATAGATTCGGAGGCATACCGTATCCCCACCAGTTAGCGGGGGCTGGTCTTGAAGTTGCCGACGCGGCTAGATCTGCATTGAGCTTGGCGACGCTGCCAGCGTTCGGCCTCGGTGATGTAGCCACATCGGCAGACGGTTCCACAGGGGTGGAAGACGCCATTGGGGCCGCCGATGGGCTTGTAGATGCCAATCCAGGCTGATGATACGCTGGACCGACATATCGCGGCGCATGTCCTTCTTTGAATGTTTGCGCAACGGCATTGTAGACAGTATTGGACAACATGCTGGAGTGGTTGATCAATGCTTGATTTACAGCAGTATTAACGATCTCCTGTAGCTTACCAGGGTTGGCGTCGTACGTGACCTGCCGTGGCAACGGCGGATCTTGCTTCTGAATTGCTTCGCCGCTCCTGTTGAGGCTGAAGGACTTGAGATACAGCTGCTTGTATTCCTCCATAGCCCGCTCCATGGCCTGCTTCTGATCATCTTTCAGATCGGCCTCAGAGACTTCAATGACATTCCTCTGGTTAACATCGGCGTGATCACCCATGACCGATGCGTAGACCTGTATAATCGGGTCCCACCGAGCGTGCCAAAAGAGGTGTTGACACAAAAAGCGTCAGATCTGTGAACATCTTGGGTTATTACCCAAAGCTCGGTATTCCGGAGGCATGCCAGTCGATTTTACCAATCAATCGACAAGGATGATAACTAGAACAAACTGAACGAGACGACAGCGATGCGCCCGGACGTCAAAGCTCAGATTGATCAAGGGTAACTAGAGCAGAGCTGAACGAGGCAAACAACGATGCGCCCGGATTGCCAAAGCTCAGAGGTACTCCCACGCGGAACTAACAAGGATTTGACGGAGATCAGGATGATACAACCCGTCGAAAGCTTGAAGAACTCGTTGAAAACTACAGCTAATGCAGTAAAAGGGTAAATTGTGATAAAAAGTAGAATAAGATAAAATTGGTTTGTTTTGAATTGGATTGATTTTTTCCATGGCCCTCGGGCACATATTTATACTCCCGCATGGAGAGTTGTACAAAGACACGACACGTATCCTTCCTAAAACAAACTCCTACTTTAAAGGTAACTGACTCGCACAGGAGCCGGATAACAATATTTATTTCCTAAACAAACACATCTATTTTAAAGGAAAATAAACGACTCATGCAAGAGTCGGACTCAAACTACTATAATAATACTGGTACAAAACACCAGTTTCCTTATTCTCCTCCTCGATGAAAATTTTCCATCGGTAGATCCCTTTAATCCGCGCCTTCCTTCTTTTGACCACCGGTAACCTTCTGCTTCCACCAAGCGCTAAGTTACACCCATCGGCATCGACAACACTTTTCCTGATCGGCAATCGGCAACATTTCCGATTAGCGACCTTGTGCTGGTAACTTCACCAATCATCCCCTATTGGCAATCGGCAACCACCCTTCATCGGCAATCGGCAACCATCCTTCATCGGCAATCGGCAATGACTCTTCATTGGCAATCAGCTTCAGCAAGACTTCACCAATTAATCTTTGTCGGCAAAGATCATCCACCCTCCATCGGCAACGCACTTGGTCTTCCCGCAGCACTCCCATCGGCAATATCGGCTCAAAACTTTCCCGATGCCGATGGAGAATGGCCACTGACCAGTCAAGCCTCAGTCCATTTGACACGTGTTAAAAAACAGTGTCAACATCTTCTTCTTCTTCTTCCGGCCGCCGTTGCCGTCGTTGTTCCTTCTGGGCCCATTGTTCTTCTTGGGCCCGTCGTCCGAGCCTCCGGGCTCATCCGCCTTGCCTTTCCCCTTCCCTGGGGGTATCTGGAAGAACGCACCAACGGCCTCTTCGCCAGCTGCGTAGTTGGCGATGATGTCCATGAGCTCGTTGGCGGTCTTGGGGGTGTTTCGCCCCAGCTCCCGCACCAACTCCTTGCAGGTCGTTCCGGCGATGAACGCCGTAATGACCTCGTGGTCTGAGATGTGGGTCAGTGCGGTGCGCTACCTCTAGAATCGGTGGGTGAAGGCGCGGAGGGTCTCCCCTGGCTTCTGCTTGCAGCTGCGAAGGTCTCAGGGGTTGCCCGGCCGCTCGTAGGTGCCCTTGAAGTTGCCCTCGAAGATCCTGACCAGGTCGGGCCAGTCTTGGATCAAGTCCGGGGGCAGCTCCTCGAGCCATTTGCGAGCGGTGTCGGAGAGGAACAGTGGGAGTTGCCGAATGATGACGTGGTCGTTGTCGGCCCCACCCAGCTGACATGCTAGCCTGAAGTCGGCAAGCCAGAGCTCTGGCTTGGTTTCGCCGTTGTACTTGACCAGGCTGGTGGGTGGACGGAAATGGACGGGCAGGGAGGCCCGCCGGATGGTTCTACCGAAGACTCGGGGCCCCGGCGGCTCCGGAGACCGACATCGGTCTTCGTCGCTGTCGTAGCGCCCACCCCGGTGAGCGCTGTAGCCTCGAGCCTCGGCGTCGCTGTACCGACGTTGATTGTTCACCCGAGGGGGTCGATCGTCGACGAGGCGTTCCTGAACTGGTCATTGCTCGACTTGGCCCTGGGCGCCTTGTTCTGGTGGACGGACACCTCTCGATTTTGTCGGGGGGGCACTGCTTGTCGCTCAGAGGCAGCCCCTCGACGCCTCGAGGCTAAGCTCTCCGCCTGCTGCACGGCCGCAGTTTGGAGAAGCCCCTGGATTTCATCGCTGATACACCGTGCTTGGGGGGTCGATGGCGCCGGCATGTCGCGGAGCAGCATCGCGGCCGCTATGACATTCTGGCTGGCGCGGTTGAAGACTCGGGGTTCGACGGCCCCCTCCTCGACGATCTGCCGGTGGACTTCCTGGGCCCGCTCGCGAGCTCCTCCACCCTGAGGACGCCCTCGATGCCGCTCGAGGGCGTGCTCGAGCTGCTGAAGACGCAGGCGCTCCTCCTCGAGCTTGCTGAGAAGCTCTCGGACCTGCGCAATCTGGACGTCTGGGGGTGGATCGGCTCTATCAGGACTTGGGGGGTTGGCATCTCGAGCTGGTGTAGCGTTGGCCCCTCCTCCTTCTTCGGTGGTCACGGTGTCGTCGACGTCGTCCTGCGGGTCGGCTTGTTCGTCGAGGTGGAAGCACTCCCGGGTGGAGTCGTCACTCTTGTCGGGAGAGTCCGAGTCGGGGTTGACGTGGTAGAAGTGGGGGAAGGACCCCCTGCGCTCCTCCGCCAGGCGCCGCCGCAACGTGCCCCATGTACGGGGTAGTCCTGGCTCGCCCGGTGAAGAGGTGGTGACGGGAACGTCCGTCGCACGCGGCGGAGTCCCTGGAGACCCGCCACGTGTCTGTATCTACAATCCCGCGAGGGCAGAAGAGAGCCCTGCACTGTCGTGGTGCCCGCGCGGGAATGGGTCACGCGGTGGTGATGGGGTTGAGTGTGTCGGAGAGGCGACGGGGATCCCTGGGGACGACGGTGTGGCAGAGCCAAAGTCCCATTCGGAGGGGCACCCGCCCTCGGCCCACAAGCATGGGTCAGACGGATTCCCAGGAGGAGGGACTGTGTCGCCAATTGGGGCCGGGGAAACGACATCCGGCACCTCGGAATCTGCACAACGACGAGCGCGTCGGAGCTACTCACGCCTCCTCCTGATCGTAGGCTAGAGGCGCAAGCGGAGGGGTCGTCGCCTAACCCTTGCTAGCCCCGTCGTACCGGTGCTACTGGCGTCCAGGCCACGAGCGAAGGGAAAAACTATGAAGCGACCCTGGCCCGTGGATACGAACCCTAGACTACCGAACCAGACGACGGCGGTGAATGGAAACGGTGGGATGGTGGAGTCCATCTGAGAGAGTAGTTCGGAGTTGATCGACACACAATTCCCCCTACCTGGCGTGCCAACTATCGGTGTTATGACCCGGGGGTCAAGACCACCAACTTGTAAATTTGTATATCGCGTGCTCCCTCTCTCAGACATGATGCAAGATGGACACAAGGTTTATCCTGGTTCGGGCAAAGAAGGCCCTACGTCCAGCGGGAGAGGATGACTTGTATTATCTCGCACCCAAAACGTGCTCGTACAGGGGGGGGTAAAAGCTGTGTTACACAGGGTTGCTCAGAGTGAGCTGCGGTCTAAGGCTAGCGGGTTTGCCACCCGAGGGGTCGATCGAGTGGCGGGGTGTGTATGGGTGGAGTGTGAGAGTCTGAACTGAAGTCTCGGAGATTTCAGGATCCAGCCCTTTATTCTACCTCGGTGTCCCCTTTTATAGCCCAAGGGGAGGTCCGAGGGTACAGGACCCTAACTGTGGCAGTATGGGTGGCGTGTTCTCGGCATAGTCTTGGCGAAGGGACGACATTCACTGTGCTGGCATGGTCTTCCCGTCCTTCTGGCGTCCCCGGTCCTGGTGGCAGTAGAAGTCGCCGCGGCACAGCGTTCGCAGACGGGCACGAATCCCACGGCTGAAGCGGGACGGGGCGGATGGGACGGCCCCATACTGGAGTTGTTGGAGAAAGGGGTCGAGCCCCTCGGTCGAGGGGGGGGGTCGAGCCCCGCGTGGCTCTGTCGCATTCCCGAAGTCGTCGTCGAGGACCGCACTGTTCACTTTCCGAGGGGTACTGCTGGAGTCCGTACTCGCGTAGTGGTGACAGTGGCAGCATCGTTGACAGGAATCGGGGACTTGACGGGGGTAGTTGGGTTAATCGAGCCTCTCGTCCGGGGGTCGTCCGTTCCACCCCTGGTCCGTCCCTCATCGTCGAGGTAGGGTCGGACCAGAGACGGGGTCGGAGAGGTCGAGGTAGAGGTCGGGGGGTCGTTCGTTCGACCCCTCGTCCGTCCTTCGTTCGTCGAGGTGGGGGCCGGGGGGTCATTCGCTCGCCCCCTCGGTCCGTCATTTATCGTCGAGGTAGGAGCCGGGGGGTCGTTCGCTCGCCCCCTTGGTCCGTCATTTATCGTCGAGGTAGGAGCTGGGGGGTCGTTCGTCTGACCCTGGGTCCGTCTCTTGACGTCGAGGTGGGGGCCGAGGGGTCGTTTGAATGACCCCTCGTCCGTCATTCGGCGTCGAGGTGGGCCGGCCCGTGACTTGTCGCCACAGCTGGTTTAGAGGGGGCCCTCGAGCGATGGGTCGTGCCTTACTGAGCAGTGGGCTGGTCCCTGCCTTAAAAATAGTTGCTATGTTTAGCATTAATTTATCGAAGGGTTTAGGGTACCCCTCACCTTCGTACCCGACAGAAAGCTCGAAGATAAATTCTACGGCCTCGATCTCAACCACACCGCCCGCCGATACAACGAAGCCGCCGACGAGCTGGCCAAAATTGCGTCAACCAGAGGTACGGTTCCTCCCGACATTTTCTCGAGGGACCTCCACGAGCCGTCCGTCGACCTAGGCTCAGGGGCTCCCGCCCTCGAGCAAGGGGTCGATCCACCCCCCTCGACTAATCCCCCTCGAACGGGGAAGAAGTCATGGAGATCGACGGGACACCCGCGGCACCAATCCCCCCGACGGATTGGCGTGCACCCTACCTCGAGTATCTGACACGGGGCGAACTCCCAGAGGACCGCACGGAGGCCCGTCGTATAGCCCGACACGCCAAAACCTACGTCTTGTATGGGGACGGCCGCGAGCTGTATCGGCGTAGCCCTTCCGGGATCCTTCAACGCTGCCTCACCCTCGACGAGGGAAGGGCATTGCTGAAGGACCTACACTCGGGGGCTTGCGGCCACCACGCAGCGCCGAGAACGCTGGTAGGAAGCGCCTTCCGACAAGGCTTCTACTGCCCGACAGCCGTCACCGACGCCACCAGACTTGTCCGATCTTGCAAGGGATGCCAATTCTACGCCAGGCAGACCCACCTACCCACCCAAGCTCTTCAGATGATACCTAACTTGGCCGTTCGCAGTATGGGGGCTCGACATGGTCGACCCCCTGAAGAGAACCAAGGGTGGCCACACCCACCTCCTCGTAGCTATAGACAAGTTCTCGAAGTGGATCGAGGCTCGACCCATCGCCAACATCCAGTCTCGACAAGCCGTGCTATTCTTCACCGACATCATCCACCGCTTCGGGGTCCCCAACGTCATCATCACCGACAATGGCATGCAATTCACCGGACAAAAGTTCCTGGACTTCTGTGACCATCACCACATCAGGGTGAATTGGTCTGCAGTCGCCCACCCTCGAACTAACGGCCAGGTCGAGCGCGCCAACGGTATGGTTTTGCAGGGCCTCAAGCCAAGGATCTTCGATCGGCTGAACAGGCATGGCAAGAGATGGGTCGATCAGCTGCCCACTGTTCTATGGAGTCTCCGAACGACCCCAAGTCGAGCCACGGGGTTCTCTCCGTTCTTCTTGGTCTATGGGTCTGAGGCCGTCCTCCCCACCGACCTCGAATACGGGTCCTCTCGACTAAAAGCCTACAGCGAGCAAGCCAACACAACAGCCCGAGAGGACTCCCTCGACTAGCTCGAGGAAGCCCGAGACGTGGCCCTCTTCAAGTCGGCAAAGTACCAGCAGACGCTCCGGCGCTACCACAACAAAAACGTACGCAAAAGGGACCTCGACGTCGGCGACCTCGTTCTGTGCCGCCGACAAAGCAACAAGGGACGTCACAAGCTGACGCCACCTTGGGAGGGACCCTTCATCGTGGTAGAGGTGCTGAAGCCCGACACTTACAAGCTGAAGAACGAAAAGGGCGAGATCCTCACCAACGCGTGGAACATCGAACAACTACGTCGTTTCTATCCCTAAGGCCTCGACGCCTTGTATATTTCCCGCATTATGTACACTTATCGCATTACGAATGAATAAAATGTTCTCGAAACACATTTCACATTCGTTCGTAACTCTAAGGTAGCCTCGACTCTGCTCTTGCAAAGTCAAGCCTTCCTCGGGGGCTGATAAGGGGGGACCCCCCTCCTGAGTCCCCTAAAAACCCGAACATTTTTTTTCGAAACTCGGCTTTCCCTCTCGATCTTTGCCCCGAGTACGCTTCATAACTAGGTAAAGATGCCTCGAACTCCCTAAGGGTCGCGGGCCATCGAGCCGGGGGACTCTCCTACGCCTCAGGGCTACGGTATCCCCACTCGCTCCCCCCTTCCAGGGATACGAGCGTGCGTCGAACACTTAGTCCACAAGCGACGACTCAGGCAAAGAAAAGCAGAGACAGCTCGAGAAATAAAAATAACAAGACGCATCTCGAACTAAATGCATTAAATATAAGAAGCCCTCGGGGGCTCGGCACTATATCATTACAAAAGCCTAACTACTACATGGACCTTTTTGTCCAGATTTGGCTCGCAGGCCTAGGGCTACTCGGCGCCATCTCCGTCTGCCGAAGGGAGCACTTTAGGCTCAAAGAGCTTCGCCAGCTCGCCTCCGGGGACCTCCGCAAGCTCGATCAGCTCGCGGCACCTCGCATCGTTCTCCTCGTCAGTCAGCCTCGGGTCGGTGACGAACCCGCTGGCGACGATGCTGAGGTCGTAGATGTAGCCTGAGCGGACGACTACGAGCGCCCGCTTCACGCCCACATGCAGGGCAGCACGGATGTGCTCCGTCACCTCCTGCGTCATGGAATAGACGCGGCGCAGTAGGGAGTCTCCTCGAGCGTCGCCCTCGATCGCCGGCTCCGGCTCGACCCCGAGATCGTCGTAGGAGGAGATGGCGCCCTCGAGCCTCTCGTTAAGACCCACCTCCGCCCCGAGGAGGCCCTGAAGACTAGTCAGGTCCTCGTGGGCTCGAGCCTTGTCTGCTGCGAGCTCTGCCAAAACAAGCACATAACTCTGTCAAAACCAAAAGAGCAGGAAAAGGGTCGAGACCGGGCAAACTTAGCAACACTTTCAAAAAGCTTACCTTGGGCATGCGCCTCCAGGGTGACGTAGCCCTGCTCGGTCCTCTCGAGTTGGCGCCGCACGTCGACAAGCTCGGTGGCCTGGTCGCCGACTTTAGCCTGGAGGCCCGCGATGACCTTGCCAGCGTCACCGAGGGCTCTCTTCTGGTTGGCGGACACTACCCCCAGAGAGGCCACCCAAGTCCGAGCCTTCTCCTCAGCAATGGCCAGCGCGTCGCGTTCGTAGGAAACGGCATCGACGTCCCTCTGGATTCCCCGGACGCTCTCGGCTGCCCGGGCCAGCTCCTTCAGCCGGGCGGCCTCCGCCTCCGCCTGGCACTGGGCCTCCTGGGCAGCATCCCGCTGCTTCCCGACCTCGATGACTGACTAGAGGGCGTCGTCGATCCTCGATTGCGCCGTCTCCTGGGCGGCCCGGGCTGCCTCCTGCACGACCACCACGTCGGCCCTCGCATGGGCGATCTTGGCCTCGGCCTCCTCTCGCGTGGTTGCCGCCTCGGCTCTTGCCTGGGCGGCCTTGGCCTCCACCTTCTCCAGCGAAGCACGGAGGGTGGGGAGCTGCTCCTGCGTTCGGAGAATAAACTGGGATTTGTCGTACGACCTCGCCCTCAGCGTCTGACAAGGATGAAAAGGAAGATCATCAGAAAGGACAGTCAGGCAATCCAAGCAAAATCGAAGGAAAAAGAAACCCACCTCCATCCCCCGACACATGTCCACGACAGCAACCTCCGCGGCCAGGCGCACCGAGTGCTCGAACCATGCCCGGAATTGCTCCAGGTGCTCCCACGTCCTGAGCTCGGCCTGGTCGTCGAGCTTGAGGAAGATCTGCGTGGGATCTCGAGGGTCGGCCAGCTCGAGGGTCTCCTGTCCCCAGAACGCGTTGCGACGGTCAATCCAGTCCTGGACCTCCCGCATGACGCCCCGGCGCATTTCAGCGCTACCCCCGTGGCGTGCCACCCTCTCCGTCCAAGCGAAGAAGGGAGAAGCTCCCTCCAGCTGGGCTCCCCCGGCCTCGGGGCCACCCTGCGAGGACGTCGACGGTCCCTCCGAGCCATCGCCCCTGGGCAGGGGAAGTCCCGGCCGGGAGAACAACCCTGCGCGGTGAAAAAGACAAAACGATCAGTACCTAGCGACGCAGATCCACTATAGGTCGGCTAAGTCAGGGGACAAATTACCTCGAGACGACGGCTGCCCGACGTCGAAGCGAGGCTGACCCAACTCCGGTCCCAACGAAGGGGCCCCCGCCGCGGCCATCTCTCCCGGGCCCACCAGCTCGGCCACCATCTCAGCCACCTCCTCCGCGGTGGGCTCCTCCACCGGCGGCCTCACCTCCGGTGCGGCAGCAGCATCACCCCCGCGCTCACGCTGCTGGCGCGCCTCCAACGAAGCGAGGCTCTCGGGCCACCGCCCTAGCGTCGGGCGAGCCGGAGTCTCATCCTCGTCCGCGGAGCCCACGTCCACCACCTCCACCTTGGCGGCAGCTTGGGGCTCGACCCCATCAGTCACGACCGCCGTCGACGCGAGCCCCGCGCCTTCCAAGGCGCTGGGTGCGCCTCCCTCCGACAGGTGGGCGGGCGCGGCTTCACCCGCCGCTTCGGCGGACCTCGCCGGCGGGGCGGGCGGACCCGTCTCCTCTCCCGCTTGGGCCAGCGTCGAGGCAACCTATGCTGCCCCTCGCTCCATCGCCTCCCGGGCCCTGGCCGCCCACGCCGCCTCTGGGGTGAGTGTCAAAGGGGACGGAGCAGCGGGACTGGCCTCGACACTCACCTCGACTGCAGCCTCCGTCCTCAGCCTCTTGGCCGGGGCGAGGGACGCGTCCTCCGCCGAGCGCTTCGACCTGAAAGAGGGCAGCGAAGACTGGTCCTCGAAAGAGGGTTCGACAGCCACCCATGAGTACCCGAGGACAGAAATGACCTCGGGTTATGGACTTTGGTCCACCCCCAAAATCTTGAGGGGACGAAGGCCAGCCCACGAACGGGCTCGACAGCCCCCCTCGAGTACCTGAGGTCTGAGGGGACCTCGGGTTATCAACTCCAGTCCACTCCCCAGTCTCGAGGGGGCAAAGGCTAGCCCTTACACAGGGTTCGATAGCCTCCCTCGAGGACTCGAGCCCACCGGGCAGATCCAACAAAGGCCCAGGTATGTCCCCATGTTCAATACAATTGCCCACTTGCCCCCTCTGCATTCCACAGGATAGGACATCACCTTCGGGGGCTAGCGGCGGATGACGAACCATCCGTCAAATCTTGAGGGAGCGAAGGCTGGCCCTTACATAGGGTTCGACAGCCGCCCTCGAGTACCTGAGGTCAGGAAGGACCCATGGTTACGAACTCCGGTCCACCCCTAAAATCTCGAGGGGGCAGAGGCTGGCCCCACGAACGGGGTTCGACAGCCGCCCTCGAGTATGCGAGTCAGGGATGACCCGAGGGGCCAGGCGCGTGCCCCTAGCTCGAGAACGAACTATCGAGGTCCCCTGGGACATATCCGAGGCATAACCAAGGAATACCTGAGGATCCCTACGCTGGGAGGCATCGAGCCACCAACTCCCATCGAACGGAGTTGGCACCTTGGTAAGCCATACGGTCTTGCTTAGTAAGCCACACGGTCTTGCTTAATGAGAATGCCTCCGGGCTGCTAATCGACCCCTCTCGAATAGGTCACGAGTTCTCACTCAGATTTTTACCCGTACTAGGCACCATTTCTAATGGACACATGCCCGACTCCAGCTCACAGAGGACTTCGAGGCTCGTCCTAACGGGGATAGCACGATGCTCTTCGCCCCGCAATCCGAACGCAAGGATCCGCGGGAAGGACGCTATGAGGTAGTGAAGGCCTAGCCACGCAAGGGCTCGAGGGCCCGACTACGCACGGCACCCCTCGACGAAAGAGGGTCGAAAACACTCGTGACCTGGCAGACAGAGTTGACCTCTCGGGAGGGGCGCTGTGACTCCAGTAACGCTCGAGGGAGCGAAGGCTGGCCCTCGGTAGGGTTCGACAGCCGCCCTCGAGCACCTCTCTTTTCAGGGAAAGGAACGCTCATAGCTTGGCAAACGGAATCGACCCCGCGGTAGGGCGCCACGTCTCCAGGTAACCTTAAAATCCCTCGATAGAACACATCATAGCCCCCAGAGGAGTTCTTAATCACTCCTCTGGGGCCTCAGGGGCTACCCCCGCGGGTTGCGCTCGCGCGCACCCCACGGGGAATCGAACCTCTTACTAACCCTACAGGTCAAGGGCAAAAGCTCCGGGTAATCCCAACTCCCCCGAAAGAACACATATATCATAGCCCCCAGAGGAGTTCTTAATCACTCCTCTGGAGCCTCAGGGGCTACCCCCGCGGGGTGCGCTCACGCGCACCCCCACAGAGAATTAGGTCTCTTACTAACTCTGCAGGTCAATGCCAAAAGCCCCTATGCGGATTCTCCTTATCCGCACAGAGGCTCGGGGGCTACTGTCGGGTACAAAGGTAAGGGGTACCCTAAACCCTTCAATAATTTAACGCTTAAACACAACAACCATTTTTAAGATAGGAATCAGCCAACCGCTCAAGTGAGCAAACAAGGGCCCATTACACGAAGGCCCCCTGCACCGGCGATAGCGACCAGTCGTTGGTCGGCCTGCTTCTGGAAGAATGACGGACCAGGGGTCGAACGAACGACCCCTCCGCCTCCACCTCGACGCCGAATGACGGACCAGGGGTCGAACGAACGACCCCTCCACCTCCACCTCGACGCCGAATGACGGACCAAGGGTCGAACGAACGACCCCTCCGCCTCCACCTCGACGCCAAATGACGGACCAGGGGTCGAACGAACGACCCCTCCGCCTCTACCTCGACCTCTCCGACTCCGCCTCTACTCTAACGGACGGGAAGCTCGATCAGCCCAACTGCACCCGGTATAGGTTAAAGGGAATCCGCCTAACGCCAAGGGCGTCCAGGACCGCAGTCAAATCCATCCACTCTCCGCCACGTCCCGGACCTCCGTCAACTGTGCTGTCGTTGTAACCATGTCGTGAGTACGGACTCCAGAAGCACCCCTCGAGACGTGAACAGGACGGCCCTCGACGGCGTCTTCAGGGATACGACAAGGCCACGCGGGGCTCGAACCCTCCCCTCGACCGGGGGGCTCGACCCCTACCTCCAACCACTCCGGTATGGGGCCCGTCCCATCCGCCCCATCCCGCTTCAACTGTGGGACTCGCGCCGGTCTACGGAAGGACGACTCTGCTGTGCCTTGACGTCTAGTCTACTGTCACCATGCCCCGGAGCGCCGGAAGGACGGGAAGGCCATGCCACCACAGTGATCGACGTCCCTTCGCCAACACTATGCCGCGGACACGCCGCCCATGCTACAACAGTTTAGGACCCTGTACCCTCGGGCCTCCCCTTGGTCTATAAAAGGGGACGCCGAGGTAGAAGAAAGGGGGATCCCATACGATCCAACTTTCGGACAACTCCTCTCTTTTTCGGGAGACTCTGGCTCAAACCCACATTCGCTCGGACACTTCGCACTCAGACTCCAGCTCTGATCCTCACACTCCACACACCCCGTTGCTCGGTCGACCCCTCGAGCAACCAACCAACCGCCTAGGATAGCCTTGCTAGCCTTAGGCCACAGCTCACTCTGCATCCCCGTGTAAACCAGCTTGTACCCCCCCTATACGAGCACTTCGGTGCAAGATAATACAAGTCATCCTCCCCCGCTGGACGTAGGGCCTTCTTTGCCCGAACCAGGATAAATCTTGTGTCCTTCTTGCATCACATCTGGGAGAGGGAGCACGCAATATACAAATTTACTAGCCGGTGGTCTTGACCCCCGGGTCATAACACCGACACATGAAATTTACCCAGTTGTTGACACAAAAAGCGTCAGGATCTGTGAACACCTCAGGCTATTACCCGAATTCGATATCCAAAGGTGTGCTAGTCGATTTGACCAGTTAATCGACTAGGATGATAACTAGAACAAGATCCAAACAAGACAACGACGATACGCCCGGATGCCAAGACTCAGACTTGATCAGGATAACTAGAGCAGAGCTGAACGAGACAACAGCGATGCGCCCGAATGTCAAAGCTCAAATTACTCCCACGCGCAGGGGCGGACCCACAGGGTATGCAAGGTTGGTGACCGCATACCCTGTGGGGCAGCCAAATACTCATTATACACTGAATTTTTACTGTAAAATAAAAATTATTTACAATTTTGTGCACAAGTGATCACGTATTGTGCTGGTTAGTTGCTTAAAAGCTGTTGGAAGAGGTTGCTGGTTCGATTCTTGTGGCTGTCACTATTTTTTTTATTTTTCTACTCTTTATAGTTTTTGTGCCGCATACCCTGTGTTAAATTTCTAGGTCCGCCACTGCCCACAGCGGAACTTGCAAGGATTTGACGAAGATCAAGGTGATGTAGCCCGTCGAAGCTTGAAGAACTCGTAGATAAACTAAGACTAATGCAATAAAAGGGTAAATTGCAATAAAAGTAGATAAGAGTAATTGATTTATTTGATGTATTGATTCATTTTTTCACGCAGCCCTTGGGCACATATTTATACTCCCGCATGGAGAGTTGTATAAAGACACGACTTGTATCTTTCCTAAACAAAACTCTATTTTAAGGAAATAACAGGCCTACACAGGAGTCGGACCCAAATAACAATACTATTTTCCTAAACAGACACTTCTATTTTTAAGGAAATAAATGACTCGTGCAAGAGTCGGACTCAAACTTCTATAACAATACTGGTATGAGATCACCAGTTTCCTTATGACTTCTCTTCGATGAAAACTTTCCATCGGCAGATTCCTTCAATCCGCGACCTCCTTTCGCCATCAGCAATCCCTTGCTGACGTCAACCGCCAAGTCACCCTGTGCCCATCGGCACTCCAAGCCCATCGGCATCGGCAATACTTTCCGATCGGCAACCTTGTACTTCTGGTAACTTGTCTTCACCTTAGAGTAATCAGAACACAACAAGCTTACTGGTCAGAGCATAACCTAGACCAATGCATCAGGCTCTCCATTGGCGATATGGAGAAGAATGAGAACATGATGATGGCAGCCTCTTACTTCTGGTCTGATACAATGAATGCTTTCTTATTCAGACATGGACCTGCCACCCCCACCCTTGCCGATGTGCATATGCTTACCGGCCTAGATGTTTCCTCTGCCGATACCCCTGCACTGTTCAACAGGAAGGCCGAGTATAAAGTGAATACACGCAACATCGGCGGCTGGACTGGTTACATCCAGGAATACTAGAAGATTGGATCGGTAGGTCAGAGGGAGCACGCCACCTTCTTGAACATGTGACTAGAAAAATTTATCTTCTGTGGCAAAACTGTCGGACCTACCACAATGTACCTCCCGGCAGCAGAACTCCTTGCCGATGGAACAAAACTCCCTCTCGGCCGATATCTCCTTGGATCGGTATACCGTCTTCTACACCAAGTGTCCAAGAAACTTCTGTTGGGT
>CM039122.1:66035716-66046867 GCA_022036555.1 Microstegium vimineum | reverse complement strand
AGCATTTCGTTTGTATTTGATAATTATTGTCCAACCATGTAGCGAATAGACTAAAAAAGTTGTCTAGCAAATTACATATAAATTGTGCAATTATTTATTTTTTCATCTATATTTAATGCTCTATGCATACATCCAAAGATTCGATGTGATAATTTTTTTTTATAAAAGTTTTAGAACCCGTAATTTTTCTGTTTACACAGAGGACTTTCCAAGGCCTATAGAGTTTGGCGTGGAGAGTATGCGTGCCTGAGTCAGTCACGCTACGGTGGATATCCGTTGCACGGTAAAATGGATGACACGCGTCAGACACTGAGTACAAAGTGGCCGGATGCAGCGGAATTCTTTCCTCGATAAGGATGTAAATATAAATATACAAACAAGATTAAATATGAGATAATGTTTTTTAATGAGGTTCGGACATATGCCTACATCCTCGAAACATGATTATAAGTGCTCCTCCCTATCAGCTAGAATAATTATCTTATCGTCTTATCTCATGATTATAATAGGGTTAGGGTTATATTTATAGCCCTCTAGAATTGCTACCGTTAATTTCCAATACGATACTAAACATATCCTAACCCTCTAAAAGAACTCAAGTCGTAACATAATCAAACAATACACGTATTCGACACAAACCTAACATAAATACGTACTCTCTTTATTTATTTATTTATTTATTGTTTTCTTTTTTTCTTAACAAGGTACACGATACTCTCAAACTCTGTGCTTGTTGCAAGGTGCATCGTACCTCTTCAAGGACACACACAAGCCGCAAGCCAACCTTGGGCATCAAAACAGAACATAAATACTGCTCCCTCCGTTCTAAAACATAGCTCTATTCTAAGTCACATTTTTCTAATTTTAACTAACCTTATATACTACTACTACTAAATTCCACCAAAAATCTGTAAAGTCAAAATACGGTCTTTAATAAAAAAAAATGAAAAATTGAAAAAGAAAAGGAGCAGCTCAAGTGCTGAACCGTTCCAAACACGGCAAAAAAAGCAACAGTCCTAACATAAACCAAGGTCAATACGTATTTTGATTCAGACAAGGGAACTTTATTACCCCATCCGGCATCGCCGCGGAAACGGTCTCCGTTAACGCGTAATATGTGTGGTCGTGCTCCATGCATGCCGACCAGACCGAAGGCATCGTCGGAGCTGACGACCCCGGTCAAGTCACACACTCACTCACCACTTGACACTTGTGCACTTGCTGTGATGCTGTCGCGAGTCATGCTACTACTAGAAGCGAAGCCGTTCAGAAATTAATATACAAGCAGGGCGTTTTTTAACCATACATACCACTTTTGAACATCCTCTAAAACAGTTTAATTAATTAAAGCAAGAAGCGTAAGTAGTACATACAATGTACGTTTAAACACCATGTCCTGGTCTAAGTTCAATCTTGAGTAGTGTTCTTCTCACCACGTAGGAGTACTGCGTACATGACTACATATACGTAATACGTCATTCGTGCGGACCAAGTTTGGTTGGTCGTCGTCTCTGACTGGCTCTGACTGAAAAATGCTCTAAAGGGCTGCAGAATAAGATTCTTGCGTTTTCTCGCCCCTTTTCCTGGTCACTGGCAAGACGACCCTGCAGCTGCTGGGCTAAGCTTGTAACCTCTTTGGCAGTTGTCACACTCACTATATATAGGGTCTCAGGAGTGCTAGTGGTTTGCACACTCAGCTTAGTTTGGCTTGCTCAAGGCTCCAAGAGCCAGCAGTTCTCTAGCTTCAGGTAATTTCGTCCTCCATTGTTTCCACCTGTTGCTTGCACTACAAGCCCAAGGGAAGGATCGAGAAAATGCAGAACGACCACAACGGCGTGAAGAAGAGCATGCTGGCTATGCTCTGCAGCTGCTTTTCTTCATCCAAGACGGATGATTGAGATGGATTCACTTCCACTCGATCTATCGTCTCTGATGCATCTTCAGGCGGCTCTTGTCTCTTCCACAATCAAGTTTGAACGGATGTGTTCAGTGTTCGTGTGATAGCTAGTACAGTAGTATTCATGGTGTGTTGTTCAACATATGTATTATATAGTGTAGGATAGGATCGATATGCAGTAAGACTACTGCTGGCATAGTTGGCCGGCTATTGATCGATTGTACTGTACTCCATTTGATTTAATTTGTAACCTTGCATGTGTGCGATTTAGTTAGTTTTCGGTCAATGAAGTTCCTTTGATTTAGAAAACGGATCATTCGCATTGGTTCAAGGCTTCGCATTCAACGCGAGCCTTGCACATCCTGCTCCCGCGGCGTGTAGTCGATCTGTACTTGCACTCTCCCGCCGCCGCCCGCCGCTGCACAAAAACTCGCGAAATCGTCGGGAAAACCTTTCGAAATCCACGTTTTTTGGGCCATATATACACCGGCAGTTCTCCCTTCCCGTCCGACGACGAGGTGCTTGGCGGCCTCACCATGCGTGCTTCTGCCATGTCCCATGGTTTCTGGAAGTGACAAGCGTCACTGCGTCAGTATACTGCTGCATGCCTCAGCGCTTGGACCGCCCAACCCGGCCGCTCTCTGCCCGCGGTCTCGTCCGCCGCCTGACCGCCTCCACTCACCGTCGCGAACCAGATTGTCGACGCCAAGGCACGAACTCATGGCGCAGCCGGCAGCCGGCAGCCCCCTAGTTGGACGTTTTCCCTTCAACTGCCGAGTAACTCCTGAGCTGCTGAACCTTTCAGTCCGCTAGCTGGACGGCGCTTTTCGTTTCCGTCACAACGCACAGAAGCAAACACCCGCTATACGTTACGCGACCCTCTCTCTCTTTCTCTGTCTCGTACGCGTAGTATGCGACGCAGCAAGGATCTCGAAATGAGGCATTGACTGAAGCCCACTACTTGTACATTTTTTTTAACTAGTGTATAAAGGATACTAACTAAGCAGTCGCATTCAGTTTACAACGTTATTCAGAGTTTCAAACGTGTAGCGCTTAACATATGTGGACGTCTAAGACTCGCTGTATGCCTGTATACACGCATTCAAATTCATGGCGTAGGTAGGTAGGTTCAGTGAAGCTGATAGGCGATGGCGATCAACTGTCACTACTGGACTTTCTCTGAGAGGACCGACCGCACACATTTCCTGCTCAAGTCCAGGAAGCTGGACTCGTTCTTCACTGAAAATTCATGTGTGTGTCTATTCTCCCGAGCCTTTCCAAGTAAAATCTCGTACAATTACTAATAAGACAAGGTGCAGGCCGGGGGATACTCTTCAGCTAACTTACTACATGTGGTAGTGTATGCCTATAAAAGGAGCAGAAGGCTAGCAGCAAATGGCAACACCGTACCCACCCTTGCATTGCTCATTGCTCATCAGTTTCAGAGGAGCTTCTATTTCAGGTACGTACGTGCGTACAATAATCTTTCTTCACTATCTAGGCATATGCATTCTTCTATGCTAATTGCAGGTCTCAATTGTGTCAGTTCTATTCTATCACCAACTATATATATATATCCTATATATAATGACATACTGAGTACTCCATATAGATAGGTCGTTTGTCATTTGCAAAACGAAATGTCTAAGCTAATACAATTTTGTTATTTTCAGGAAAATCTTCTTGGAGCTTGAAGATTTGGAGGTGTTGAGCTAAGCGAGTTCTTGGGTGAACGATGGCGCGTAACCACGTGAAGAAGAGCATTTGGGACTACCTCTGCGGTTGCTCATCTCCCAAGACAAAGTGATTGATCGATGTGTGGAATCAAGCTCAATCATGAGAGGTTCAGGATCTAAGCTAGCCAAATTATTCTTTTGTATGTATGTATACGCCATTGTTAGGAGCTGTATGCATGGTTCATGAAATATGTATTGAGTCCTTATACTTCATTGCTTAATTTGTTCGATTATTTGTGGTTGTTCTTGTTAAGTAGTGTGTGTTGTAAATGTAAGGGTGTTGGAATTGTGTGTACGTACGTGGAATCATGGGAGTGTAATAAGTGTCTTGTAAAACAGAGGTCGTCGTCCTGAAATAAAATCTTTCATGGTTGGTCAATGTCTATCATTTGCGAGCGAGTTCTAAGAATAAGGTCTCAAGCATGCATATATATGACTCATAAGATTATGAGATCTATCTCAGCCAAAGGGTTAACACGGAATTCCTCTGTGGGAATCTGCTGACAATCTGTCATGTGCTGAGATTTGCTCGAAACTATACCAACTGGCAGTCCGTCTGAAGATCCAGATGAACTTGTGTTCTTAATTACTTAAGTGCAAACACTTTACACTCCAAGATTACGGCATTATTCTCCGATCCTCAGTTTCTCTGAAGTCTGAAGATTCCTTTTTCTTCCCACCACGCGCAAATTCTCTGAAGATGCTATGACCCGACCGGGAGCAGGTTCTCTGAAGCTTTCACGAGTTTCATGAGGTGAACTACCAAGTACCATATGCCATACTTTTCGATGCATTTGGAGCGCAACCTATAGATCAACGCATCACATCACTGGAAGTCTGGAACTCACTTTTTGTTTCCCACACATTAGATGCTGCATGCATGCATGAGACACCTGAATGGGTGCTCTGTTTTTTTTCCTGTACGTACTACATGGTGCCTATGCATGTACAAAGCACGGTCCAAAGATCGAGCGCGTAAAGATGTTCCCGGTGGACGCCGAAACTAACGTACGCGATACGTCA
Organism: Microstegium vimineum; assembly: GCA_022036555.1. Classification (NCBI taxonomy): domain Eukaryota; kingdom Viridiplantae; phylum Streptophyta; class Magnoliopsida; order Poales; family Poaceae; genus Microstegium; species Microstegium vimineum. The sequence goes on along the minus strand of CM039122.1, from coordinate 66,042,211 downwards.
ACAGATCTTTGCTTATTAGCATCTCTTTGGGCGGCGAACAAGTAGCAAGTAGCAGCACTTGAACCATTCCAAGCTGGCCAGGTAAACGGTCTATATATACTGCTATACGTATGCTACCATTCTAAGTTGGTCAAATTTTCTCAATTTTGATTGTTGTAGACAATATTTGCAACATTTATATCTCTACATAAATTTCTAATGATATTAATTATATATTATAAATATCTATATTCTTTTATATATAATTGGTCAAAGTTAAATTTTTTTGACTTTTTGGAAAGTGAGAATAACTTTTATTTAATTAGGAACGGAGGGAGTAGACGCTATCTTTCAGCGAACATTCCATGATAGGACAATTTTCAAGCATTTTTCCTATAGTTTAAGTGCCTGAAATTTAAGATGATTTCAGGCAACACTAATATACCACCAACTAGTATAAGTTAGCTGTTAATTTTGTATTTTGTTATTTGTCTTTGTGATATACATATTAAATTTTTGTCCTTGTCCTCCTATGAAAATAATTGAAATTGTTAAATTGTCTTTATACCAACATATATAATATTTTGTCAGGTTTATAGTTTTGTCTAACAGATTTTTTATTTTTGAAACAAAAAATTACATATTGTTTCTACATAAATTGCAACGAACTAAAACTGCAATTTTAGTATATGCAATAATTGTCGCCTGAAAGAAAACTAAAATTCAGCCAAATCCCATTTTCAAGTATGACTTGGTGCACACTTTTCCTTGTAGGTGCATGCCAAGTTTCCTTAGTTGCTAAGATAGTGTTCTTTTGAACGACTACAAGTTGATTTTAGCTAGGAGAAAATAAACTGAAATATGGCTGATAAACTAGCAGAGTAGTTCAAAATATGGTCAATAATACATTTGAGGTTAACTTGCATTGTTCATCCCTGAAGAGGCCATTATTCACATGTCTTCAGTCGACTGCTTCTTCAATGAACCCTTATGATTTCCATTTCTTTTCCTAACCCTATAGGAAACTCTGATAACACTAATGATCTCCGAGAATAAAAACCTTTAGGTACCTCATTCCCAATTGACCACCGACCTCTTGTGGAACCTCTATAAAGTGGACCACAATGCTTGTATGCACCAAACGCTCTCAGTATTCTGCCGGGGCAGTTTAAGAAGTGCCTTCAGTCCTCTTCCATCGTTTTCAGCTGTCCAAGCTCTCCAAAGGTTACATTAAAATCTCAAGACATTAAGTATTTAAATAAGAACTTCTACACTGACAAAAAAAAATTGATGCAACAAACATGTTAATATAAAAGCCATACGACCATACGGTCAAGAAATAGATACTCAGATAGTAAGATTGTAGTATGTCATACTACAAAGTTTCGTGAAATATTAAATTATCTTTGTACAAAACTAAAGATTTGGATGCCTATATGTGCTTGATGTATGGTAGTTTTACTGAAAGTGATGCAATAAAACTCAATGAAAGAAATTAAGAAGCATATAATGGTGAGAATATTAGTGTTAAAAAGGGGACAGTAATGACTGATCTGCTCCTCTGATGAGTTCTTCAACAAATCATTCAAATGTACCATGAGAGTAGCTCCATAATCAATTCACAAAAAAAAAGAGTAGCTCCATAATCAGCAATGGCTTACATAAATGCCTCTTGTGTTGGTCAAGTCACTACCAAAGGATTGAATAAAAAAAATCAAAGACCATACGAGTGTACAAAATCAAATCTCCAAAAAAATCATATATAGTGACAAAATAAACAAAAAAGCATATATAGTAAAAAATAACATTTTCATGAGTAGGTAATAAATAAAAGAAGAAGAAATTAATTACATCATTCACCAATGTAACTCATCTTTTTCATAGTACCGAACCGGGAATTGGTCCCTTGTTGCATGGTAATTGGTCTATTGTTCTTATAAAAATGAAAGTGCAGAAGGGGACTATATATAGCATAGCATAGCATAGCATAGAGGGATCCAAACATGCCAACCTATTATAAACAAAAATAACTCTAACCTTGTCAGAACTGAAGCATACTCACAATGAAAATTTGATACATGATAAGATGATGCATTCCTCTACCGCAAAAAAAAAACAAGTAGTCACCTAACCCAGGATTGTATTTATTGAATATTCACAAAGATTGAGTTTTTTTATCAAAATTAACATGTATTGAGAATGTAGGGCACACATTCGTCGATATCAAAAGAGTTCAAGAACTAAAACACTAAATTTAGAGATGTAGGTAATCCTAGGAGAGAAACTATCGTTGTGTGTTCTGTGAAAAAAAAAGAAACTACACCGTTGTGAGGGAGGCGGGTAGATTTTTTTAAGTGAAAAAAGGCACGCATAAGGGGGCGATGGAGGAGGAAACATGCCGACATTATGTCATTCATGCGGGTCCCATCTGTCAATAATGATATCTAGCGTTAGATGGAAAATCAAAATAAATCTAAAGGAGATATTAAGTAGGTAGAAAAAATTTGGTAACAGGTATTTTTCAATTCCTTTGCTTTGACATGGGAAAATCAAAGTTGGTAGGCCTAATACATGCATACTCTTGTGATTAAATCAGATGTGAATACAAATAGCTAGGAAGGAAAGAGAACGAGCGGGCATACCTGTTGTGGTGGATTCTGGTCGTCGGCAAAGGCCCCGACAAAGACATGGGTGCAGCTGTCGCGACCAACCTAGTCTTGTGATTAAATCAAATCCAAAATTCTGAATACAAATAGAAAAATAGCTGAAGCTAGATCAGATTCGAATACAAATAGCTAAGTTAGGGATCGGGTGCTCAATTTCACACACCAGGAAGGAAAAGAGAAGGGGTGGAATGCTTAATTGTACAGTAAACAAAACAAAACATGACATAATATAAAATAAGGAACTGATTAAAGTCATTTGGTCATCCACAATCTCATATCTTCATCTATACAAGCATGTGAGTCCAAACATACGAAGGTAAATTGAACGTGAGATGCACCCAAGCCGGCCACATTGATTGTATAAAACTCGGCACAATTGCATAAAGAAATCTACAGGCGGGGATTAGATTTGGAAATTTGAAGCAACCTGCAGCTGGCTGCCTGCACTTGCAGGATGAAGTTACAGCTGCTCTTGGTCGCTCCCTGCTGTGCTCACCGGCTCACTGCAGCAAGTGCAGGCCCGCAACCGTACACAGGGTGAAAGATGTCAGGGCCAGGCAGCCCAGGCTGCAAGCCCCGCATCGTCGCTGGCACACCGGGCGGCTGCCGGCTGGGCGCAGCTCCGGGACCCAGCAGCAGCGGCGCAAGCGCTGAGCCGCGTAGGGCGCCAGGGCCGCCCGCCACTGCTAGGGTCTGGTATGGGGGCCTCTCGCTTTCCCTCCATGCATGTTGATCCATCCGGCGGCGTGAAACCCTTGCTGACACCAAGCAAAAGGCGCTAGCATCTCAGAGATTTGGAAGGAGCTGCCGAAGGGAGAAAAAGGAAATTACTCCGTATATGTATTATTATGTAAAGATTGAATCTTATTTTATATACAAAAAAAAAGAAAGAAACTGCCGTGGTGAGAGTGCGGGTAGATTTTTTATCGGTGAAAAAAAGACGGCCGTAAAGAGACACCGAGGAGGAAACGTATGTGTAAGTATATGTCGTCTATGTTGGGTCTATATATTAAATTAATATTAAACGTTAGATTTCAAAGCGAAAGACATCTAAAAGATGAGACCTTAGGTGAGTATAAAATTTTTAGGTGATAGATATTTTCCAATTCATTCGTTCTTTTATAGTATAGATATAGATTTATTATACATACATGTACAGAGACCGTTTTGGAATTTTGTTGGCACTTTATTTTTTGAACGAGCAGATTAATTTTGTTGGCACTTGGCTGTTGGCTGTGAATTGTGGTGAAGGCACACGCAAAAACGTGAGAACTTACCTTGCATTTGTGAGTGGTAAAAAGGCTCCGCCTTGATCGCATCAGCAGGTTCGATCAAGCGGCCACTTCCTTCCCCGAAAGGCACCAAAATGTTGTAGGGATCTCTCGTGCGTCGTCGGCGCACGTCCCAGAGAGCTGCTGCGCATTTTCTGCTTCTTGTAAATGTACCCCGAAACAGGCGTGAAATGTCTCCACATTTGTGTGGTAAAAACACGGTCCCTACGGCATCCATCCATCAGTGCAAGTTAGCTACTGCTCGAGTTGGTTTGGTGTCGTGAGCTTGTCTCCACGTACTCCAAGTACTACAAGTTCGTTGATAATGGAGGGAGCTCAGGTGTCGTTGGGCCGCATGGGAGAGGGAGGCGAATCCACGACGACCACGAGGCAGAGGCCGCCGAGACCGAGACGCGGAGGAATTATCAAGAGGATCTTGAAAATCTGCTGCTGCTGCTCCGTCTGACAATACTGTATTCCACCCGGCCGCTGCTGCATCTGCATGCATTTGCAGCATCTTGCATGGATGCATTTGCATTGTGTGTCTGTTTATTCGTTTTCTCTTGGTAAACGTGTTTGTCCATTAAATAAATAAATCAGAGCATGTTGTGGACTTGTGGATTGGAGGTTGGTGTTGGGGTTGGGGTTGGGGTTGGGGTCACGCGCGCACGCCAGGTTGTGCTCGAACATCATGCAACACAGCTCCCCGGGTCGATGAGGAATGGACTGAACCACGAGGAGCCCAATTAATCTGAACCAAACCGCATTCACCGTGGAACCAACCCGAACCGAACCGTGGTGGGCTCAAATTGTTTTAGCCCATCCAATCAGACCCCAAAGACAAAACCAAACCATTGGCAGCTTTACTTGTTGCATCACTATGTGGTCTTCATCCTACCTTCCCGTGACTCCGTCGTTCAAGTTGTCAGGATTTTCGACCCTGGCAACGAAGATCAGCATATTACGCACAGCGCACAGGGGAATCAAGGGTAACATATAGAACACATATTTATACGGTTCACGTACCTGGTATCCTACGTTTAGTTTTAAATAGATCTCTTTATCTCTTTATAAACCGATCCAGTGCTAATTCCTACCCCGCCTTATATACTATATGGGATGTAGGGCGATTGATTTAAGATATGTTTTGTAGTTAGTTATATATCGGTGGTCAAGCTCCTCTTGCATCGGGTTGCTTGATCACCACGCCTAATGACGTACCCTAATTCAAGCAAGCCTCATCTTTTCTAATCTCGACACATCTTGATGGTGTTGGGCCTATATCAAGGCGGTGAGGTACCCTGGGCCCACATCTTTAACACAAGTCTAATAATTTCTCAGGGTTTTAGATTATACTGTATTGAATAAAACCTGCTATATAGGTTGTTGGTTGGCTCTAGTGTGCAGGTCCGCTCTAGGCATCCAACCTGGCCTGGTGGTCTTCATGCTGCTTTTGTTCTTGTAGGATTGATAAATGCTGGGATCGGATGTGTTTTAATTCTACCATCTCAAAATAAAAAGATATTTAACAGTGTTGTTATCAAACATATTTTCTCTAAATAATCATGTCCTTATCATGGTAAAAATAAATAAATAATTAAATATACAAAGCATGTATTTATATTGATTAATTTTTCACAGGATACAGAATGCACCATAATATATATACTTACATGAAGGTTGAACTAGGAGTGAATCGACATGTACAAATAATGAATACATCAACTATATTTTCTCTTCGGCCAAGTCAAAAAGGGAAAAATAAAATCATAAACGATATATACTAAATAAAATTATATTGCAAAACCACTGTACTTAAAATCTTTGATGGAAATAATTAAATCAATTGCCAATCTAGTAAGATTAGTTATTTGCTCGATTGTCTTGCATGCAAACTGCAGGCGTGGCTCATGCCCTTGTTTCCTTATTAACACTTGGGCATGTTAGGAGGACGTGACATCATTTGAGTGTCTGGGGTCTTGCCATTTTTCACAATGAACACAGTGTCCATGCCCCACACCGTGTGACGGTCGAAGTGGCAATGCATAAACCACACACCTAATGAACAAGAAAAAAACAGGACAACATATATAAGAAAAAGGAATCCATATATGTAACAACATATATATACTGTAGTTCATCGTTTCAATGTTGCCCAAATTTAATTTAGCAAATATAGTACTTACCAGGATTTGCTGCGCGGAAGCGCATTGCTGCCCAGCCGCCCGCGGGCACGGAGACGGTGTTCTGGTATGGCGGGTCAACTAGGTTATACGTGGTCGGGTCCTTGTCCTTGTCGAAGTTACCGAATCCTCGGCCCACCACGAAGAAACTGAAGCCGTGCAGGTGCATGGGGTGGCTCTCAGCGCCGAGGATGGATGTCCCCTGGAACACCACCTCAACGACGGTGCCGTACTCCAGTACCTTCACCTTGGTGCCCCGCTTCGTGAGCTGGAGCTCACGCGCCGGGTTGGGTGCGGTGAAGTTGAAGAACAAGGGTGGCCTGTCGGGGAAGTCCGGCTCGTACACACCGTTGATGGAGTTGTAGTAGGCGTCGAGGATGTCGACGGACGGTGCCA